>JAOEGS010003115.1:0-25931 GCA_025447755.1 Corythornis vintsioides | reverse complement strand
AAAAGAAAAGAAAGAAAGAAAGAAAGAAAGAAAGAAAGAAAGAAAGAAAGAAAGAAAGAAAGAAAGAAAGAAAGAAATGTAATTTAAAAGTGTGATCTGATCGCCAAAACAATTCTTTATCCATAAAGTTCCCACCCAAGGAATCAGTTATATGCATGTTTCAAGGAACTATATTGTTTAAAGAAACTGTAAATTTCACACAGTTAAAAGAGAGAGATGCAGCTAGATTTAGTTAAACAATTGGCTAATAACTCAGTCAACAATATTCTTATCCTAGGTAGTAGTTATCAGCTTAGACAGCTGTTACAGTCTTTCACTATAATACTTAAAAGGCAAACCACTAAATTCAATACCATATTGTTTGTGTAGTAGTGTTTGTTTAAAGGTAAATCACTCATAAAAGTGTAATTTCCTGCTGATACATAATGGCGGAGAGCAGCAGGAAGCTGGCCCAGGCAGACTGAGACCCTGAGATATGCAGCGCTAAATCCCCAGCAGTACTTTACCCCAGTTCTGCGATGATTGTGTTTTTACATCCAGTCACTCTTAAATCAGCACCAGCATATTCAGCTTTCTTGCAGACGCCTCTTTTATCTTTGTGCAACAGCATAAGATAAGAAAAAAGTGCTATAATCAACACAATGAAAGTGTGTTTCTCCAAATAAAGATTCCCTTCCTGACGGGGAAACCCTGATGGGCAGAATTCCCTCCCATTCTGCTTTTCTTATTGATTTCTTACAGAATCATACTTGTATTTTG
This sequence comes from Corythornis vintsioides, assembly GCA_025447755.1. Classification (NCBI taxonomy): domain Eukaryota; kingdom Metazoa; phylum Chordata; class Aves; order Coraciiformes; family Alcedinidae; genus Corythornis; species Corythornis vintsioides. Next base: position 25,172 of record JAOEGS010003115.1, on the reverse strand, counting down.
GGATTCCTTCTGTTTGCTTTCAGCTGACACACTGACACTGCCTCACAAGATCTTACAGTTTTTGGAACTGCTAATAGAAGCTCCCACATTTACAGTGTTTTATTCACTGGTTCCCGAGTGTCAGCATCATAGACAGAGAGCAACTGCTGTGGACTTTGGAAGAGCTGCTCTAGATCCATGTCAGTGTAACCAAAACCCCAATTAGCTAGTAAGCATGTACAAACTCTTCACCCAATGGCCCCCTAACCCATATAGGGGCTGGCAGTATGAAAGCAAACATGGATGCTCCCAGGGATTAAGCCTGAGGCACTGACATTGAGCACTGGATGAAATGTGCCCCTAGAGGGATCACTTATTGTCCCCATCTTGGTCCTTTGAGCTGAATGATTTTTGCCCAACTTGATTTGCCTAAATCCATGGTTCCTGAGTTTAAGCCAGCTCTGTGAGGGCTATCTTTTAAATTATAATCAGTGTAAAGAAAGTCAGAAGGCAATTCATGCTGTGCACTCTGCGTACCTTTTATGGGCAGAATGAATCAGCATCCATCTCTCAGTTGGTCCCTAGTGCCCAGAGTGGGTGGATAAGTATTCTACTTTCCTGCATTTCTCTAAAGAGATAGCCTGGGATGCTGTCAATGTGCCTCAATGGCCTGGTGCCAGAGCACTCCCCATGCACTGGATAAAATCTTATAGCCTATCACTCAAGCCCACGCAGAGTGGGGAGGACTCACACAGCAGCTTTTGTCCTTTCTCAGCCAACTAGGAGAGGAAGAACAACTTGTATCCTCGCTCTCTCTTACCCATCTGTACCTGAAAAGCTGGACACAGCTAAACCTGGATCTAAGCCACAGCATTCAGAGGAAGTTTTGACAGAGCGAGGATGTTGAGCCTCATTTGATAGGAAGGCCAGTTGCTGTGGAATTTGTACTGGCACTCTCTTGTTCTTTTGGAGAGGAGAGACTACTGATAGGTGCATATGTAAAGTTCCTTTTAGCAGTTAAAAGAAAGGAAATAGGAGTCCTGCAAAGATCATAGAAAAGTGAACTACTCTTCTAAATTTAAAATCATAAAACATTAATAGAAGGTTAAATTGGAAATCAGCTCCATCTTCCTCCATCTGCCAAGCTCTGCTTTCTCAACAGCAAAGCACGTAGCTCAGGGAAATTCTCCCATCTCTCTCCATTAGGGTTTGATGTTATCAGCTTTTTCCTGTCACATACAAAAAATTACCTTTAATTAGCACAGTTTACAGCTATACTACTCAGCCTTGGAAACTTGTTTTGGATATGAGGATATGTCTTCTCAAGTGTCTTATGAATCATCATCAGCAATAAATACACCAAAATCCTGCAGCTCAGGAGGGCTGTATAGCATAACAGAGGCCTTAACAGAGTCCTGGGGACAGAGCTCCACTGAAAACACCATTCCTTGTACACAGTCCAGTTCAGGCATCACTGACCCCACACTATCTCAGCATTGTGAGGAACAAGTGCAAAAAGCTATTTTGCCTTCCTATGTCAGCAACTGTATCCCAAATTACCACCTAGATAGAAGAACTGCATGCCTAAAAATGTTGGGCTTTTTTCCCAGATTTTTTTTTTGGGGGGGGGAGCTTGGGTTTTGTTGTTTGTTTTTGTTGGCTTTTTTTTTTTTTTTTTAAACACAAATGCATTTAAGAACACAAATTTCCAGTGCAGTGTGAGCTGCTCACATTCCCTGAAGTTCATGTTGTTAGAAATGAAGGGAGATTAACTTCCTGATAAACTGGATGAAATCCTTTTGCAGGTTGCATAGTTCACAACTAATTATAGCATTTGTCAATGCTTTTCTTGCCTAGAGGAAGAGAAGATTGTCTATTGGTTTCCTCTTCATTAAACAGTTGCTAAAATAAAATGGCTTTGTTTAATTGAATGCCTCTGCAGACTTAGTCAGGTGCAAGTCCTATTTCTTCAAACAAAAGGATAGCAAAGGAAACATGCAACTGCCCTATAACCTTGTCACTTTGTTTGAGAAGAGGAAGAGTTACACACCAGTCTTCTGTGCTTCAAGCACAGAAGAAACAGCTGTAAATTTGGGTCCAGTAGGATAGAGGAGGGTCACACACTATATAAAAGCAGAATAGGATTTGGAGTTAAATTGCAATCAGCAGGGGGATTACACTATGATACACTATAAGGGACACAGTTTTGTCATGTCAACTCTACTCTGCACCATCAGGTTTCTGTTGTGGTAGGTGGTTCCTCAACCAAAAGGTTCTCTCAAAGCCAAGTAAGATTTTACAAGGACCTTTGTGTGAGTGAAGATGCCATACATGGGCATTACTGGTGTAAAATGGACCTCTTTGGTGTGAGGATCAAGCTACTTGCCTGAGTCAAGGATTGGGTAAATATCTGTCCTTTTTTTTTATTATTTCTTATTATTGTTTGTACTGCCACCCTGACAGAGAACAAGACCTCTTCATACCTGCAGATCCTGCCCCTCCAGAATTGCATTTGAAATCAGTGAGAGAGATGTAGCATGGCAAAGATGAGTTAAATTGAAAGATTTAGGTTGTCAGAAATCACACAAGAGTTTAGTGGAGGTGCCTGAATGCTGATTTTAGGATGCTAATGAGAAAAGGTAGGAATATGGGGAAATAAATATCCCAGGAGGTCATTGCTTAGCTGATGATAAAATTCGGAGTTTCTGAATAACACTAATTCATAGCAGAATTCAGAATAACACTCTGTGTCAACAAGATACATAGAGCTGTGCTTTTGCAGCCTGAACTCTGAAAAATCATAGCAAACTTGGGCTTTTTATAGTTCATCAGGTCTGAATTTCTTCTCCCTTCATGCATAGCAGGAGTGACTTTGTGGAAAACCACAGTTATACCAGAATGGAATTCATCAGAGAGAGAAAAACATCAAATCACCTGCCTGCCTTACAATCACAGTAAGACTCGGCCATCACTGCTGTTGTAAGATACATTTGCTGGCCTGTAAACTTCACTTCTACGTGAACCTGAATCTGTCTTCTCTTCCCTGTCTCCCTACCTGAAATGTCACAGCACAGGTAAAGGCCCATGCTGATCACTGGCTGTGGCAGCCCATGCATTCACAGCTCCCCAAGCCTGCATGCCTTCGTAGCAGGAGAAGAATAAAGCCAAGCAATGACTGCAGTTCACAGAGTTGTAGTGGTGCAGGTTTTAGGGCAGGGGAGGCTGTCATGATCTTGTGATCTGAGAGTCTGACCTTTAGCGTGACCGAGGGCAGAGAAATTAATGCAGAAGCTCCCATACAACTCTGTGGTCTCAATTCAAGGTTGGTGGTTTAGAAACTATGGCTTGCTCCAGTCTGCTAATGATGGAGAATCACCACATCCCTGGTCAGGTATTGCAGTGGTTTTCTACACTCAATGAGTCACCTTAACACAGATCCTAGTAAGACTGACAGAACTCCTGTCTGCTTGAAAACCTGGAAACCAAGACATTTTGCAGATTCTGTTTCAGTACAATACAAATAAAAATCTCAGGTTGGGTCTATTTCTTACCCTGAAGCATCCAACAGAAATCACAGTAGCACTCAGAAATTATAGATATTCACTATAAAGTTTCAGTGAGAGAGGAAAGTCTACTTTCTACCTACATCACAGATTTACGAGCTGGTTTATTGTCCAACCCAGACATTGTTATGTACGCCAGTCTTGGCCTCAGAGAGAAGGTCTGACTATGCCAAGAGACTCCTAAGGACATTGAAGCTGAATTTATCTTCCTGTTTGAAAACATCTCTTGCTGAAACACTCTTTGAGGAAAATCACAAACGCAGGAAACAGCAGCTACAGTGCCACATGTTTGTCCATATAGAAGGAATGTGATGATATCATTTTGGAATGTGCTTTCTTTCTCGAGTTTTTGTTTTGGTGGTAGGAAATGTCACTTTCTTAAAAAGTGAAGCACATTCTTGGCCGTTCTCTCCCTCCCCCTCCTTCCAAATTTTGTCTACAAATCAATATTCCCATCTCCTGCCATGTGTTATTCCCAACCTGTCAGATACCATTCTCATGTTACTAGTACAACCATCTGATGTCAGGCATCCCAATAGGCAATTATAAATAGTCATTTACTATTAGCTAGAGGGCTTATTTCTATAGGTACATTTCAAGATGTTCTTTACTATTTTAACTTGAAAATGTTATTTATTTCCATTTGACATAGAGGGTTTGACCATTTATAACATGTCCGTTTCCATTGTGCCGTGGTAAAATGCCAAGTGAAACTTTAGCCCTCTGAAATAAATAATAAAAACCTCATGTTACCCATTTTCAGAGGAAACCAAAGGTGTGTGATGTCCTGTTCTCCATTAATCTGACTGGCCACCTCTCTTTTACAGCTCTGTTTTAGATTGCCCATTTCTTAACAGACTTATAGCCAGATGTTTGTCAGTGCAGGTGAAGCTGGCCAAGACATCTCCTTTGCCATGCGTTTCTGTGGAACTGTCACTTCTTTCCCCATTTAAACTCAATCCATGTATTATGCACTTCTAATACATCACCATTAATTACATTACACTTTCATGCTTCTACTTACAATTATTAAGACTAACTTAAGGTCACGTGATATCCTAAACCAGTCCCTCAAGGCCCCTAAGGTCTAACACTCCAAACTCACAGAAATGTTGGAGAATGCACCTGCACTTCCAAGAGGCAAAATCTGTCTCATCATACCAGGTTGTAGTCTCTGGGAGCACATTCCATCTTATAGATTAATGAAAATTTGAAATCTGCTGTCCTGTCTCCTCTTGTTCTGTCATTGGATGACACTGAGAAGAGTCTGGCTCCGTCCTCGCTCCCTTTTATTGAAGAATGTTTGACAAAATGCTACAGATCTGTAATTGGACAGAGAATCTAAATTATTTAATATAATCAAGGACACTACGAGATCAAATATTGACTTTACAATATCAAAACCACCGCTACAAAAGAATTAAGAGGCTTGGCTGGGCAGATGCAATCCTGCAAGCATCAGCTAATACATATTCTTAAGTCTTCTATGCTGGTTACAAAAATGATTATGCAAAACCAGAGGTTTCCTACTGACTGAAATCAGGATTGTGTGTGGGTGTAAGGGTGTGCCTTAACTGGAGCAGTTTACATGTCAGCGTTGAGTTTCCAACTCAACAAGTCTCTGTATTCTTTATCAATTAGATAAACCAGTAACAAGTTCATAATTGCAATTCCACAAGGTAATTTTGTCTGCCTGGGAGATGACAATATGCATACAATTAAAAGAAAAAGCTTTTAATCCCTGCAAACTATATTACCAAATACTCTGGTCTTTTCTATTTGAGGCACACAACAGAAGGGAGGTCAGGGGTCATCTAGAGCAGTGTGTAGGTACCAAGAGGGGAAGAGGGAATCCTCAAGGCTATAAATTCAATGGGTTCAGTTCAATAGAAAATAAGGAAACTCTTCTTTCTGATATGCTACCTATTCTTTGCAATTTTCAGCTTTTTGGTTGCATGCAAGAGGAAATGTCTTGGGATAAGTTTCTTAGGTCTAGTATAACAAATACCAATTACTCTGACCATCTTTGAAATAACAAAGCATCTCAATTGCTGAATTATTATATTTAAGCTGTCTTTCAACTTTCCTTTTTCCCCCGACAGCTTTAAATCTCTCTGTGGGTGGAGGTCTATGTTGGCACATGCAATTCTATACTTTAATCATTTTTTAACTACATGATCAAAGCATGTAGGTTTTTATTACTCCAGTGTCCAATACTTCATAACTTAACTATTGAATGCCAAGCAACAGCTCTTTTCAATGCACTGCATTAAAATAATCCTTTCCAGCTACACTCCTATTCAATCAAGAAATGTATTAAAGAATAAAATAATATTGTATTAATCATACAAATTAGTAAGAAAATTAGTATTAGTACAAATAAAATATAACAAACTTGTTTCTACATTTACTCCATGTGTGTGAGCAGTATACTGCCTAAGAAGAAACTTTGTGGCAGACATCATTAACATCATCTTACTTTAATTTCTAACATTTTCTTCACTTTCCCTGCTCCAACACAGGAACCCAGATAAATTAGTACCTGGCCTGTAACCAGACTGTCTGTGTGAGTAGTACCCTGGGGTATTATTCCTCTGGCCACAGAAGTGCAGAGCCACCATTAGCCCAGAAAGATGAAGGCATTTCTTACCTCCTCAGGTGTCAAGACCTCCCTAATTGTGTCTGAATCTTGTCTATGTTGCTGCTCTCTCTCCACCACCCTGTCTATGGGAATTTCTCCCATCCATTTGAAGTGTCTCACTCACAGGTCTGGGTATCACAGGAATAAAGTTTTCTGGACTGACAGCACACTTGTTCATTCTTTTGTTATCACCACCATCTTCAAGTTTGGAAGAATGACTGCAAGAGAAGACAAAACTTTTATCACTCTCTTATGCTTCTGCAGAAAATATTTCTTACAGTTATGCAAGACTTGGTAATGTGTTCACTGCTGCACACAGGGAAGTGACAAAGTCTTGTTTAGAAGTCCAGAAGGATCTTACTGTGTCTTACTACAGCATAAGATCTGAGCTAACTTCCCTGCATGTGCATCACTTCGGGCACCCAGGCAGTCCCACTGTCCCTTGCCATTCAGCTGCTCCACATGCACATGGATTTACGGGGCAGCAGCTCCACACGAGCAGAGCACACACGCTTGCGCTTTGTTGTGTGATTGAAATCCTCCCAAATACTTCTCTCTCACAAGCTGTTCCAATTAAGAAGGCATGCAATAATATCCCTCATTACGTTTTACTTTGATGAGAGATCTAGGCATTTTTTAAAATGCATGTTGTATAGGATTAGGAGAATCTTTATTTCAATTCCTTGCATATTTTGGCACAGGCCATAACTCCACCCTTCATCGGGCTCCAGGCCCTGCAGGGTCTCGTGCATCTCTCCTGCTATGGCAACCCAGGCTCTGGATGCCAGATGCCAGCAGAGAGAAGTGGGGTTGTATCTTGCTGACTCAACCCAGTACAAAATCTGTGAGCTCTGACAGCTCCAATGCGAGAAGAAAAAAGACCCTGAGCAGTCCAAGGGTTCAGATAGAGGGGTCCTGCTGTAAAATGCTCCCTCAGAGTTGTCAGGTTCAAGTGAGCACTTAGAAGGAAATTTATATTTTGTTGATTACAATGGTAATAAGCCACAAACACAAATTCAAAGAGTAAGAGTCAACCAAACCCATGTTCTCTTTGAGTGAGATAAAATCTCTACCTTATACACACCTATCTATTGATGGCATGGATAAAATGTGTATTTTTAATTAACTGAAAGTACCTGCCTTTTATATTGAACGTGGTGATAAAACAAACAAACAAACAAAAATTCCTACAGAAAAAGTGACATGTTGGCTGACTGCATCTTTCTTTTGTGCTGAGAAACTGGTATGTGCACTGCTTTCCTCACAATCAATACACATTACTGTGTAATTGGTGACTATAAAATATCCACACCACTTCGCTAATTCTCTTGCCAAACAGGCACAAGCATTTATAAGTTAAGCTTCACTGATGCAAGTTCCACAGATAAATTTCTGCCTGATAGTGAAGCAGCTATGGGGAAATGCAATAATCCCTAAAATAATGAAGAAGAAGAAAACCCAAATTCAAATGTGCCAATACAGAACTGAAGTTAAGCACAAGGAAATTATATTCTTCACTGTAACTGTTTAACACTATTCTCATAAAAAAGTTATTTATCCCTATTACTTAAACTACTATGTCAAAGCCATTTCCATTTAACACTTACATATACTAAGTATGAATGGAGTCATACATATTATATTTATATATTTGTATCTCAAGAATGCTGTGTTATTGTTGGATCTCTCAGGATTATTTGGTCAGTACGGGTCCCTTGAACATGCTAAAGAAGAATGTTAGGTTGGGAATTTATATTTTCACTGAACCAAAAATCTGAGCAAATGGGTATTTCATCAGAGCTAACTTTTAATCTGCATCCAGACCCAGGTCTCAAACACCCCTTCCTGCATATCTTCTGTTGCCTTTGTCCAAGGGTTTTGCCATCTCACTCTCTCAACACCACCCTGTTGTTTGGCTAGCAAGGCACATTGTTTCTCTAACTAGATCAAGGATTTTGCCAAGTCCTGTTGCTTCCACTTCTGTAGCATATTTAGAATTCCTCCAGCCCTCTCTATCTCAAAATTCTTGGCCGTGCACAACTGTTTTATTTTGGTTGCTAGAAGCCTACATTAACCTAACCAGACTTTGGCTGGTGACACAGATCTTTTTAACCATGTCTGTTTTTCCCTGGGCACATCCTTGTTTACCAAGTCTGGTGGTGGTGGAACCAGTACAGTAACACTCAGCATATAAAGACTGAGGAAAATCCAGGATGAGTCTTTAAAACAAACAGAAGTGCCACAAAACAGAGCTGAGGACATGGCTTAGCCTAAGACTCTGTTTTTATTTGATGTTTTTTTTAGTGTTTTATGAGGATACCTGCATCTGTCTACTGACTACAGCACCTTTTTAATGTTTCCAAAATGTAAGCATACGGTGCACAATTTTAATTTTTCCTGCCAGTTTGCACACAGGTGAATGCCCACAAGCAACTGTTTCTGGGTAATGCAAACATGATGCAGAGACTCTGTGATTCTTCCATTAAAGCTGACTGATTGAACTGGGCTATTACAGCTAATAATGTCTGTTAATATTTTAGTAGATTGATAGTTTAATGTATACTTCTAGGTAAATGTAAATGTTGGTATTGGCGGTGGCAGTGATAAAAATATAACAGTACAAATGGTCTGTCTTCGGCTGCAAATCATTTCTTCCTCTATTACCTTTCCAGTGTTTTAAGTAAAATTCAGTTTCAAATATAGCAACATACCTTTAAGCAAAGCTCAGATAACATTTATCTCATAACCTTTTTTAACAATATTCTCCTCCTTCTGTGGTATGCTTGACACAGAACTAACTTCAACAGCTTTCATATATAGAAGACGCTGAAGATTTCTTTAGTTCAGGAGTTGTTTCAGTGGCTTACTAGAAGACAAAGTTCTTTTTTTTTTTCTGTTAGAGCTTTTTATAAAACCCATTTTGGCAGAACTTGGAAAATGTGACTGCACAATGGGAAAGGGCAGGCCCTCCTTTTTTTCTTTTTTTTTTTTTTTTCTCCTGTCAGAACACAATGGCAGGATAAGGGAGGCACCACTCATTACAAGGAATATGCTTTAATCAAGTTGCCCAGCACCAGGTATTTGTCTTCCACCATTCTAGATGCCAATGTTTGTTTTCTGTCTGGGAAAAGAAAGAGACTACACTTTTCATTTTAATAAAAATATTTCAGAATGAAGCAAACACATGACCTAATTTGGAGAATCTACTTTACCTGGTGTGCAAGTGACTTAGGAAGTAAAGATGACTGAGGTCTCTCATTACAGCATTGCTGGAGGAGATTTAACATTTTCCTGCTCTGTTTCCTATCTGACAAGCATAAGATTGATTGAAATGGTGTTTGATTTTACTCTCCCTGATTCAACAGCATTGCCATTGGTATCACATACAGTGTGGCTTGAGTGGGAACTGCAAAATATTCTGCTATGACTAAAAAGGCTGTTGGAAAGGTGGAAATCTGTTTTTATTAAACATATCTGGGTGCTTGTGACAATTACTTCTGCAAATCAAACCAGGACTTTGCTTCAGTCTCACAACAGTTCCATTCTCTGTTATTATAACATCCAGTGTTGCCAGATTTAAGGATATCATTGCAAATCTTCTGATACATTTCTTTATACTACAGTACTGGTTATCTAAATATATAAAGAAAAGAAATCACAATAACCTAAATAATTAAAGTCTCCAAATTTCTGCTGAAAAATGCAAAAGCCTCAAAGACTTACAGTGCAGCAAAACTTATATGCTTATTTATTTTGAATCCTCACCATATCATGTCCAACCTCCAGGACTCTGGGGCTTGAGTGCTACATTTTTTTTGTTGTTGACTGACATCAGATACTAACAACACTTGAAGTTTTCAAGCATCTTGTCTTGTCTGGATGTAGCATCTGATAACAGCAGGGACTTACTTTAGTGTCTGTGACCATGTAGAAATAACAGCCTGAAGACTCCTGTTCTAGGATTCATCTTATACTCCAGTTCCCTGCTCTTTTCCCTCAGCAGCACTTAATTTTCCAAAATCAAGGGAGGAAAATCTGAGACAAAAGGCAAAAAGGCAGAAACATGAAACTTAAGTCCTCTTTCCCTTACATCACCTTGCATACGAAGGGAGTAGCCCTGTTGTCACTGAGCTTCAGACACAAAAGATGCCAGCACTGCAGGTTTTCCTCTTGAGCCTCTCTGATGGGAACACAGGAGAGACATCAGGGAAGAGCAGACAGGAGGTAGAGGAGGACTGGAAACAATGTGTTTTCTGCCATGAACTTATACACAAACAAATCACTACTTACTTTGAGTCACACATCCTTTTAAAAGATGAAACTTCATTGAATCTGTCAACTTGTTTATAAACTACCAAAAAAATCACATTAACTATCAGCCAGCTTAGAAACATAGAATTGTCAGGGTTGGAAGGGACCTTAAAGATCATCTAGTTCCAAACCTATGCCAAAGCCATAAGATAGTTTCCCTTGGAACATGTGGTCCAGTGGTAATGATTCCCACTGTTAGAAACACATGTATTATTTCTTATTTAAACTTCCCCACTATAGCTTCCTACAGCTAATTCTTGCTATTGCAATGTCATAAAGCATCTCCCTTCAAAGGTGAAATAGGCAAAAGCAGAGGACACAAACATTCTACAATTTAGGTTTTGAGCAGAAGCTGGGACCTCCTCTTCTGCCTGCCTGCACTAGGGAATACAGGAGGTGTTTCTGTCAGCATGGAGTTGCTTTCAAGACCCAGCTGCATGTGCAATGTAGCTATTGAACAAAAATGGTCCATTTTAAGGCTTGCAGCAATATCTGGCAAAACATATGCTGGGCACTCTACACATTGAGGGAAGCATTGACTGGTGACAAGCATAGGATTCAATCTTTGTCCCAGAGGCATCCATGACTGGACCAGTCCTCATTTTCATAAAATCCTTGTTTATTCTACTAGACCACTAATTACTATTATTAAAGCAAATGGTACCGTTCATGGTCTTGTATGTGAATTTTTAAGAACATGACAACCTAGAATTTCCGGGCAACTAGGTGTATCGCAAGGTGCTGCATGAGAACATCTAGACCCCTCAGATGGGCATTCCTTTGGTTACCCCTCTTTTTTACCTTCGCTATCTCTTAGAGCAGTTTTCCTCCATGGGGACTGTCCATACTGATTATCATTATTAAGATGCATACTTGTTCTAGCCCTTAGTTCCTACCACCTCTGCACTGTTCATTTGGCAGAGCTCTCACTCCCCAGTAGGTTGTTATAGTGATGGGCATTTTCCTGTGTTGGAGGCACCATACATAAAGCAGCCACTAAGTTCAACTCCAACACAAGAGTTTCTATTAGATAAAGAGTTCAAATCAAACATTTAATCATTCACTCATCATTTTCTTTTTTTCTTGTGAGAAAATGTTTTTCTTCCAACCAGAGCTTTTCAAATAGTTTCCATTTAGCAATGTTGTCCCTGCTTGGGAAGTGCAGAAAACAAGTAGAAGAATATAAATTTATTTTCTATAGATTGGAGATTTTTTTTTTTTTGTGCTCAGATCTGGTAGTGAGTCAGCTCTCTTTGTGTGCTGCCAAAGGAAGTAATGGAAGTTGTCGATACAAAACAGAAGGAGCACAAATCAACAGGAGAGAAAATTGGGTTTCTCTTGAGCCACCAGCAAAAACAAACCTATCAACAATGTAGAATGAGATGGGGCTCACTGCAGACTTGCAGATTCCCTGAACTGGACTGTTGGTATCTAAGTTGTACGAACTGCTTCACAGCTCTTTTCCCTTTAATCCAAATAGTATCAGCCTTCAGCCTGCTTCTGAGCAAATCCGTCTGCTTGCAGACACTACCGCATTGATTTCCATCTGGTCCATGTTTTAAAAGTTCTCCTCATAACCTTAAGGATTAACTGCCCTTTTTTTTTTTTTTTTTACAGAAGTTTATATTCTGAAGCACGATGAAGAAAAAAATCACAGCAAAGAAGCACCAAGTATCTTGCAAACTCTCCGCCTATCATTGGGCATTCAAAGAGCTACCAGCAGCTGTTAATGTAACGTTATGGATGTTTAGCAGGACTTCCTGTATCTAATGAATCTCTTTCAGCCAGGAGACAAAGTGCAATGCTGTCCCAGGAAAATAAAACGATGTAACATTCAGTCAGGAATGCACTTACTACATGGCCTGGAATGGTGAATTGATCTCATGCCTCTGTAACAAAGCTCTTATCTGTAGTCCTCATGCACTGCAGGCACTGGCACAGCTTCAGAACAAACACGGATCTTGCTCCCAAAAGCAACTGATTAGGAGAGATGCTCCGGGAGCTATTTGAAACAGGCAGCACAACCCAGAATGTCATTTATAGAATAAAAATTAAAAAAAAAAAAAAAAGAAAAAAAGAAAAAAAAAGTAGTAATGTTAAATATTTTAATCTCTGTGAATGCCAACAGCATCACCCAACTGACAGTGGAAAAGAAAGTTTTTTTAAGCACTCCTATAAATATTGTATTCCTGGATTTGCAGTAGGTAGAATGACTGGACTGATGTTTTGGTGTGAGAACTGTGTATAAAAGAAAAAGGTTATGTTTGTTTTCTGCTGCTTTTCTCCTTATTTGAAGAGGAATTACATATGTAGGTCCATTTAAAATCCTAGTGCTCATTTCTCTGTCTTGTTACACACAATGTACACAGGCGTAGGTGAAGCAAAATGTAAGGCTGTGAGGTGACAGTGGTGTTAGCAACAAGGATGATGTAAGTAACACAGGCAACTTTTAAGAAAGGCTTTCAGTATCTTTTGTCAAATATCCAAATTGTGGCAATGGTGCAGTCGAGGGAGAGAAAATGTACTTGGGAGTTTTGCTTCATCAATACTATAAAATAAACCCAAGTTAAAATGGGTGTTGCCCAATCCAATTGTCAAACATTGCTGCCGCAACACAAAGACAAATGTTTATTGGCTTAACTTTGAAACTGCAGTAAATGCTCTTCTATTCAATTAGATAAACAAATACAGTACTGAGTATATAATAGGGTCCTTTCAAGTAAATTATGCTTCCTAACTCATGTGTAAAAGAAAAATTACTTTTAATGTTTATATTCCTGTAAAATAAGAAACCATCAATGCTCCCCTTCTGGAATATTCTAAACAGAAAAAAAAAATATAAATAAGTTTTAAATAATGTCCATTTTATAACTACACGAGCAAAGCGAAGAAGTATAGCCAGGCTGACATTCCAGCTTTTCTTCTCACTACTATGAGAGAGAAGGAGAAAAATGTTCTGTTCTCATTTACAGTAGCACAAATCCCCAGGAACTGCTCTGACTTCGGTCAGTTATTTCGGATTTGCGGCAGACTCAATGAGATTAGAATTTGGTCACACATGAATGAAGAACACAACACTCACATTCACTCTAAATACATTTTCCTTTCTTATGTACACAAACCAACAATGCTGTCCTTAGTAATGGCAGGTTATGTGCTTTTGGTTCACCTGATTGACTAGAGATACTTGTTCAGGTAACAAGAGGAATATATCGGTGAAGGAAGTACTTAGTTACCTTCTCCAGCAAAGGCATCCACATCTACATCCAGGGAAAAGGACGTTCTCCACAGGATCAGGGCGTAAGGCAAAAAGCTAAATGCACACACAGAGCATTATGCACCCAGTGATGAGAACCACCTGTTTGTGAGGCTGTTCTATTGTTTCTGCCAAAGATTGACTCAAAATCATGACAGTGCTTCAGGCAGATATGGTAGCATACATGGACTGTATGTCTTCAAAATACCAAGTAGAAAACTGTAGTAGCTATTGCAGAGCACTCTGGTTAAAACAATGTGTAATTCCTGATCTGGATGAAGACGGCATCACACAGTGCTTAGTTATGAGAGAGACTCTCAGATCTAGTTGCAGTGAAAAAACAATGTAGTGATTAGCTCCCTATCAATTGAAAAGCAATGATATACTCTGTGAAGCACAAACCCTTCTGATCCTAATGGCCCATGCCTGTCCATCTTGCTCAGCTGAATCATAGAATATGCCAGGTTGGAAGGGACCTCCAGAGGTCACCTAGTCGAACCCCCCTGAAGTAAGCAGGGATATCCTCAACTAGATCAGGTTGCTCAGAGCCTGGGGTGCAACACCCTTATGCATAAGTACATAGCTAAACAAGCAGTGTCTTTCCTTTGGTCTCTACATCTATCAACATCAAACACACCCCTCTCCCGTTCTGCAGGCATTCTAATGAAGTGGCTGCAGGCAGGTACCAGAATAGACATTAAGAGAGGGAGCACTGCAAAAGTAAAGTGAAAATAGGCTGCTCCAGGAGTTTGGCAGAGATGAGGATTGGACATCCCTAGACTCAGTTTTATCGTGAGCATACTACTGTCCAAATATCCAACTGAAATGCTCTGGAAACCATTGCAGTCTCCCAGAACACAGTGCAAAATAATAAATGCAGCAAGATAGTTCACAAATAGGAAAGGAGGGGAAGGGTTAATTTTGTGATTTTGTTTTTCTTTTATTTTTGCTGAACTATAACCAAAGAATTGAAAAAGTCTAACTATGCAGAGTATTTATTAAAAATAATATGGTCAAGGTTTCAAAGTAAAGCACTCAAAAGCTAGAATATGTCAAAGGCAGCAGTTTTGCGAGACAACATAATATGTCTAGGATTTCATTTTTCAGAACCTTGATTCTTAGGAGACACAATATCTTAAAGACCCAAACTGTAACTTTTCAGTGAGCTCTCACCAACTGGTCAGCTCAACTGCTTGCTAAAAATTACTTGCTAATATCACCTCAGCTCAATCAGTCTGAACCTACATAAAGCAATATAGCTTCCTTACTTCAACACTCCTGAAGAGAACTCTTGCTGCACTGTATCTCCAGCCTACATCCTGCTCTGCCATAACGCTCCCAGGCTCTGTGCTGTCCTTCAGTCACACCTGCCCTCTGATGAAAAGCTGCATCCCCTTGAACTACACTGTGTAGAATTTACACTGACCTTCCTCAGAGCTCTCCTCCAACTCACTTCTAACCACAAGCATTGCAAAAAAGCATTTAGGTTTTTTTGTTCTGTGTTTGATACCGATAAGCACCATAAAGTTTTGGATTCCTAAGTACTGTTGAAATACAAATATATACAAAAATACTATACAAGGCAAAATAAAGAAGAAGCAGGAAAATAACCAGTTGTGTCTCCTGTCCTTCCTATCTCATAAATCACATATGCATGCAGTTCAGAGGGTAACTCTCATGGCTGTGTGAGGTGTGAGCACGTAGATGATCTGCTCAGCTGAGTGGCCCAGCTTGAAGATGAGGTTTTGAGGCTTCACGCTGAAGTAGAAAGGCTCAGGAGCATTAGGGAAAATGAAGTTGAAATTGACTGCTGGAGCCATGCTCTGTGTTCAATTCAACAGACAGACAATACCCAGGATCAAGGGGCCCCTGTATCTTGCCTCACTCAGGCAAATAACAGAACCCTAAGTAAAGGGAGTGAGTGAAGGCAAGTTCATGGGCATGGTAGAAGGCAAGCACCCCCTTTGCCTGCTTCTATTCCTCAGGTGCCTCTGAAAAATAGATATAAGGCCCTCCTGGAAGACAGTCATTCTCCTTATAACTAGTTGGAGGGTGGGCAAGTGGTGGAAGCGGAGGCTTGGAGGCATGTCCCACCTCATGAGGGTGGGCAGGTCCTCTCTCCACCTCCCCCCCTCCATCATTGCCCTCACTTAAGAGTTATGGACCCCTGGAATTCGATGCTCCTTCTAATGAAGATCTATCTGGTGACTCACCCATAGCTTGTCCCTCAGCCCCACAACTTAGGACTTCCTCAACAAGGAAGAAAAGGAGGGTTACCGTAGTGGGCGACTCTCTATTGAAGGAAACAGAAGGGCTGATCTGCAGACCCGACCCAGCACACAGGGAAGTCTGCTGCCTCCCTGGGGCTTGGGTTAAGGACATTAAAGAAAGCTGCCTGATCTGTTGCATCCCTCTGATTATTATCCCTTAATAGTTATCCAGGTGGGTAATGATGAGATTTCTGAGAGGAGCCCAAATGCAATCAAGAAGGACTTCAGGGCGCTAGGGAAATTGGTTGAAGGTTCAGGTGCAGAATACAGATAGAGGGTGGAAAACACATGTAATTAACACATGGCTAAGACACTGGTGCCACCATAGGAATTTTGGGTTTTTTTATCATGGAGATGTTTATGACACCTGGTCTGCTGGTGTCAGATGGGGCACATCTCATAGGGGAAGAAGGCTTCTATCACAAGAATTGGCTGGGCTCATTGATCGAGCTTTAAACTAGATTTGAAGAGGGAAAGGGAAAAAACCTGTCCTGTAGGAAACAAGCTGGGGCTCTTTAGCCTGGAGAAGAGGAGATGATCTTCTAAGTCCTTTCTAAACCCTAACATTTTATGATTCTGTGTGATTTATATTTATATACATCAAAATAAAAGCCAGGTACTTGCTTCCTACATATGGTGAAAAAAAATAATTGACAATTTATTTTCTTTAGAATGTCTAAATTTATTGAACAGAAACATTTCATATAAGCAAGTATTCAATTAAATTCCTTTGGAAAACAGGCAAGCTTCCAGTGGATTTATGCCAGCCTCAGCTTCTGAGCAGCCCAGCTGTTAGTCTCCTGAGGACCAGGGCTTCCAGCTCCCACAGCTTCAACTAATCTTGCTAGGCAAACTGCCTAAAGATTAAGGACCCTTGGGATTATCATGCCTGCAGTCCAGGGCAGGCTACCAGGCATAGCACAGTGTCATGGTGAGTGGAGAATTCAGAGATACCAGGGTCATGGCTAAAGCCATGGCCAACATTCAAGTATCCAACAACTCAGGCTCCAGTCTTTTTTTACAGACAATTTCCAACTATTGGAACACCAAGGTTCCCTGAGAAATCGAAATATTTTTCTCCTTCCGGTTCTATTGCAGACATATGGAGCAAAGCAAAGCAGATTCTTCTTATTCCTTTACTTTCCTTCAGCTGTTCCTTATTCCTTCCTGTATTTTAGTCTTGTTTGTTCCTTTTTTATGAATTAGTTTGCAGTTCTTTGGAGAAAATACCATTTTTTCTACCTGTATTTGAACAGTTTATAGCACAAAGGAGAACATAAAATGAGACCCAGATTGTAGCTGTACATAATACTGTAATACAAACAACAGGGTGTTATCATTTTCTTTTTTCCCTCATTAGAGAGGTGCTTATTGAAAAATCAAAGTCTTCTCTCTAATCATCTTCACTCTGTTAGCTGTAGGCTACATTTGTTGAATAGTAATTAAAATAATTTAAAAGTATCTAAATTTTGCATGCATATTGTTTCTTATTTTTTCAGACTTTGTGTTTGTTCTTCCTCCAGCTGAAAAACTGGAAATCGGAATTTACTTTCTATGTTCTCACCTCCCTCTCTCTACTTTAAACCACATTGCAACTTGTCATATTATGAATACATTATGAACTGTCTAATTGACATATTAGCAACATGTTTATGTTGAAGAGCTTTTTTCCTCCACTATTTTTAGAGATCAGTTTTACACGTCATGATATCAATAACTATCTCTGTATTGAATATAGTTAAATATTTTTTTATTATATTTAGTTCAAAGATTTTAATAATGATATGCACTGAAAAAAGATTTTTTTTCAGCCTTCTATTTCAGGTAGATGGATACATTTCAGCTCTTCTGGGAAATCACACTATTTTACTAGACACAGGTGAGTTTGCTGGTACAGACATGAGTATTTGACTTTGCAAAGAGAAGGCTCTTTCTCATCAAAAGAGACACAACTTGTTTTTCTGAAAACAAGGAGGAGCCAATGAAAACACCTACAGGAAACAAACCGAAATACTGCTTTGACTTGGCGTGGTGCACATCAGTGCATTGCACATCAGCAACACCATACCCCATTCCTGCCTTGCTCATGCTTTCAGTCCTTATGAACAAAATTCTGCAAACCCATACACTCATAATTGCTCTGAATTCTTTAGGTTGTTATTAGGATGTGATTAAAGAAGCTCTGAACTGAGTGATTGTAAATAAAACGTTTGGGGCATGTTATTCACTGCACTGTGGACCTCTAGTTTTGTATTTGCAATAGAAAGGTAATATCTTTTTTTGTTGTTGTTGTTTTAACATCTCTCAGAAATGTTTCTACTGAAATACAAAGAGAGCTGAAGAGCAGTCCTGCACAAAGGGACCTGGAGTTCTTGGTGGACTTGGTGGCATCATAAATGAATAGTGTGCTGCAGCAGCAAAGAAAAAAGGGTGCTGGCCAGCTTATTTAAACTGTTTGGGTTTTTTTTTTTACCTTAAGAGGTTGGACTAGATGATCCTTGAGGTCCCTTCCAACCTGGTATTCTATGATTCTATAGCAAATTCCTCTATGTCTCTATTTACAATGCCAGAAGAATGACATAAGCACGATTCCTGATTTCTATGAATGTAACCAGGGTGGTTATGCCCCCGAACTGAGTGATAATTAAAAGCTAGGTATTGGCAGCTTCAGGCTTGCTTTTTCCACAGGAGCCTATGGGGTAAACTTTAGAAGGAAACCTTCACAACTGCCACTTCACTACAGAAGGAACCTGCATCTGTTCCCCAGAAAGGCATGGAGAACTAAGGTCTCTGGCAATACAAGGATGCACATGAAAAGGATGAGCTTGCAAGCTGCCAACTATAAGGATTCCTAACATGAGATGATAAATATACTGGATTTTGGACATTTTCATTTATCTGTCTCACTAAGAATTTACAGCAAAGCTATCAGACCTTCCTGACACCCTTATGTGACCTTAACAGAAACTGTACATGGGTGTTGAGGAGGAAGTTCTGGGAGTAGTTTTCAGGCAGAAGCCAATAGTCCTGCAGGTGTCCCAACCATCTGCTGCTGGATGGGGCTGAACCAGGCTTGCAACTGGATCCTGGGTGAGCCAACACCTGCTGGTTTCAGCAGCCTCTGCTGGCTTTCTTCTGCCCAGAGCTGGGGATTCAGGTTATCTGTCACCTCAACATCAAAGTGTTTCTACTATACATGTGACATTGCCCTTGGCACAGGCCCTGGGCTTAGCAGCTCATAAACCATAGGTTTGCCATAGTTTACATTTCCTGGCTTTTTTTTCTTCAACCATGAGGGTTAGAATTAATTTTTCAAAACTGACAGCTGAGAACTGCAAGTCAGCATGCCTCTAGTTGCTGAGGCTTTTGTACTTGCAGTATCTTAGTAACTACAGTACTCACAAATATCAAAATATTTTTAAAAATAATGTTAATCTGCAATGTATTGAGCTCTCTGGAGATAAGAATGGCTTGGACTTCATGATTTTTGTTCATGAGCCATGGCATGCCAAAGAACAAAGTGAGTCTGGTGAGGATTGACTACATTTCAAAGCATGTGCAGAACTGCACACATACAAAAAAGGCTATGGAAAATGTGCTGCCTCACTGTGCATGAATGGGCCCAGCAGCTCAGGCACTTTGCTAAGCTCCAGCATGAAGAGGGAAGCACCACAAGGGACGTTCCTGGGTGCCCATTCCTGGGTGCCCACCCACAGTAAACAGTGGTGCTGCTGCCTGTACAGATGGGCCGGGGCAGGTAGCAAAGGCCAGGCAGGCAGTTGGACGGGGCGAGTGAGGGGTGGTTCTTGGCTCCAGGGCCACCATGACCAGGAGAAGGGCAGCAGCACCAGGCTTGCACAGGCAGCATTCCCTGCTGTGGCCCAGAGCAAATGGCAACAAAACAAATTGCTAATGAGGGTGCAACCTGCCCCTCTGCAGACTGCGTGCCCAAGGACCTCGCGTCTTGCTTGTGTTCAAGGGGAAGGGAAGGACCCTGTTGTCAGAAACTTCAAGCTCAAGGGGATTATTTAAAAAAAAAAAAAAACAACAAAGAAAAAAAATTGTTTAGATATTTTGCTGGTAATAAAAAGTTACTCACAATATAAGAGAGAGCAAACAGTGCTTTGAAGGAAAGATAAGTCTGTTAACCAAAGAACCTCACCCTGCGGAGAGAATTCCTTTTTAACACTAATGTTAGCACTTCAGTTTCTGTAAGAAATCCCAATGAATCTTCCCTTAAGACTCTTCAGCTCCAGACATAACACTTCTTATTATTCCTGTCTGCCTGAGTTGACCTACTCTGCTGCTCTTTCTTTCCAGGAAAGAGTCATTCTTTTACTCATGTTTTTTGTTTATTAGGGTTTTTATCAAACTGTTACACAAACTATTCTTAGATCCATTTGATCCTGTGCAGGCAAAACATCTAGATGTTGGTATTGTACAACAGCAGCTCCAGGAAAACAATCACAACATTCACAACCTTCTGTCTCTTATTTTAAAAGGCAAAACACAACATATATTACAGAAGACAATTCTAAGCAAGATAAAGGAAAGCATTTAATATAGTGAAAGTGATCTGTCATTCTGACACTTTCCTGTTTTCTGGAGTTAAATTAACAATAGCACTTAACAAGGGAGAGGTGGTGGCACAAAGCATTTGGTTTATTGGAGTGCATCACTGGCAGCTATTTCAATTAGGGGCATAATGGTATGGAACTGAAGTCATGAACACAGAACCTGAACGCCTTGAAATTATGAATATTTATTTTCACAAGTTTCTGAAGGAAAATCATCACTAGTACTTCTGCAAAGGAGAAGAAAAGGAACAGACACATGGGGATGTCAAGTAGTACACAACAAAGTAGCTCAGAGGTCTTCTAGCTGATCATTATAGGTTATAAATCCATATGAAGCAGCACTGAGCAAACACACCTCACCTCTCAGTGTCCTTTGTAGTTATTTCAGCATAGTGGTGACTGCATGGTGGGCATGTCTGACATGGTGGGACTTTGTGTGAACACAGAGCTAAGAAGTTGAGTAGTGTCTGCACTGTACCCTGTCATATACCTCTTGGCATGAAGCCAGTGCATCCAGAGCCAGGTCAGTCCCTATAAACAAGCTATGACAGTAGTGCAAGGGAACAGGAAAGCAGGGGTGCATCTCACCCAAAAAATCTGTTATTCCCTTTTGTTATTGTCCATTGGAACAGAATCATAGAATCCTTTCAGCTAGAAAAGACCTTTAAGATCATCAAGCCTAACTGTAAACCTAACACTACAAAGTCCACCACTAAACCATGTCCCTAAGCACTGGATGTACATGTATTTTAAATTCATCCGAAGTTGGTGACTCAATCAGAGCCCTGGGTAGCCTGGTCCAGGGCTTGACAACCCTCGTGGTGAAGAAAGATTTCCTAATGCCCAATCTAAACCTCCACTGGCACACCTTGATGCCCTATCCTTTTGTTACTTGGGAGAAGAGACCAACCCCCACCTCACTATAACCCCCTTTAAGAGAGTGAGGTGTCCCCTGACACTCCTTTTCTCCAGGCTAACCTCAGTTCCCTCAGTGCACATCATAAGATGTGTGACCTAGACACTTCACCAGCTTCAATATCCTTCTTTGGATGTGCTCCAGCACCTCAGGTAAATGGGAACTGAGGGGCATTTCCTTCCCAGGAACGTTCCTGGATCAGCACTGGCAAAGCCACTTGTTGCACAGGGTATCCTGGCCTTAATGAAGGACTATGAAGAAATTCAGGTCAAGCTTCTCCACACTAGTCCCACTATACAGAACCTATTTTTCCTACTCATTTTCTCACTCAGATTTTACCTGTGAACTGGTAACACGACAGCTCCTCAATATCAGCCTGTTAAATCCCCAGCTCAGACATCACAGTCAAAGAACATTTTCTGATCGTCTTCAACTTGCAGTTGCAATTAACACTACAGATCTGAAATGTGTTTTGCTGTGACAGTGCATTCAACTGTTCCAGGTACATTAGCAAGATCAGGTCTGTGACACATCACAACCCCAAAAGCTTCCCACCTAAGACTAAGAATGGAATAAGCAATCCATCACATGCTATGACATGTTCCCCAAAACACACACACACTCAAAACCTTAAAGTGGTGTCAGAATGTTTATTGAAGAGGGCAATCTAACTGTCTGAACTAACTTGGGTACCTGGTAACTTTTAACATAAGCAAATGGAGATACTGTAAACTTGCTGTGCATAGAAACTATGTTTATACTTCAATTGGACTTGGAAGACTGAAATAATTTAATAGAAATATATAGCTTGGGCTCCCAGGAGCTCTGAATGACCTCAGGATCAGTCTGAAAAAAAATAGGGACATATCCAACGATGCAAATAGTTAGACAAATATTTTCAAAGCTGGCTAATAAACCACATTCAGTTGCTTATTTGTTATGATAGCTTTGCAAATGTACTTTAAAAACCACACTTTTCAGTCCCACCAAACATATATTTGTCACTTGTGTTATCAGCACTGATGTTGAGCATTCTGCAGTGTAAGTTCTGTCTCATGTAATTCTAAGTGGGTTTTGTAATTGCTGTATCTGTTCTTTTTAGCTGTACTGCTAAAAATGTATTATGATACAAAGACACAATATTTCTTTCTGATGTATCAGAAATCAAAAGAATAAAAGAATGCAAGAAATTTCAGATTATTCTCAGTGTGGTCACTATTGACAAAATAATTTGATTATAGTAACCAAAATAGCTGTACACTGGAATATCTTCATGGAAACTGAACACAAATCAGAGATGATTACAACAAATTGCAACCTCTGTTGCTCATGAATCTAGAAAACCATTATCAGGAATAATAAAACACCAAGGGAACTCTAACATCATGTTGCATAATGATGGTCAAACTCCTATGAAAATTTGGATTTTTTAAAAACTAATAGTGATTTGTTTAAAAAAAAAAATGAAGTAAAAGGGGAAAGGGCAATTATTTTGTAACTTTATCACTGAAAACAACTAGTTGAATCTAATGAAGCTGCACTGAGTGCATGGGCACAATGGGAAGCTGACCCTGAGAGGGAAAGTTTGAGAAGTGCCAAATGATGCATCACAGGCTACCGAGGAAATCTGCTTTATACCTTCATTTCCCAAGCCACTCATCCAGCTCCCACTGTGGCATGAAAACAGCACACAGGCAGACATAAGAAGCTCTGCTTTTAATGGGCATGGTCCTCATCCTGCGAAACCTGGGCATCCAGGATGGAAATGACCTGTAGCAAAATTCAGCACAGGTTACATGTAAGTTACATGAAGTCTTCAGAGAAGGAGGCCCAGTTTCTATGCACTGCAAGAGCACCGCATGAATGTTGGTGTAACCTGTGGAAAGAACTGACCCGCACAGAACATTCAGCAGCCTTTTGAGAAAACAGCTTCAAAAATAAACGTTTTTGCAGAGTAAGGGTACAACGCCTATGTGCGCTGCTGCTGCGTCCTCGATCTGAGGATGAAATGCAGCAGTTCGGCTCTTCGCGACAGGTCGAGGAAGCCGCAGCCCGGTACTATAACCCCCGCGGGGCCGGCCTGCAAGCGGGAGAGCTGCCGACTCCGCATTGCACGGGGGCCCGGCCCAGTGCTGCAGCCGACAGCCGCCGCCCGGCTGCGGGAACCGCCGCGGGCTCTGCGCGCACCGGGACCGCGCCACCCTCTGCCCGGCTCAGCTGGGCCCTGGCCGGCTGCGCTCGGACCGGCCTGGCGGCCAGCGGCTGGGCACGCCCTCCCCTTCCTCCTCCTCCACGGCCTGGCGGCCGCTGTCCCCGGGAGGGATGGAGGCCATCGAGGAGCTGGAACTCAAACCCTGCACCTCCTCCCTCTACCTACGGCCTTTCCGCCTCTCTTACCGGCAGGTGAGTGGCGCAGGCGGCTCGCCCCTTGGCACTCATCCTGCCCCTTCCCTCACGGCCGGGCCGTTCCGCTCTCTCCCGTCCCCCCGCCTCTTTCCTCCGCCGTGGCCGGACGGCGGGACCTCTCCCGCCTCGCTGCGGCGCCGAGGGGCGGGAAGCCACAGAAAATGAGCCGGGGGGGGGACCGCGGGTCCCTGTAGCGGCCTCTCACCCCCCCGCCCCCCGCCTCCGCCATTTTGGGACAGTGGCGGTGCCGGCCGAGGAGCGCGCGCCGCAACCTCATGGCGCCCGCCCGGGGTCTGCCCTCAGGCGGCTGCTCAGCCCCTTGCCCGCCCGCCGCAGCCTGCCCTGGCTGGGGGGAAGGGGGGGTGGCTCTAGGCCGACAGCGAAAGTAGCCCGAGAGGCCTGTGGAAGGCGCTGCCTCGGGAGACGCCACCGACAACAGCACCCATGCGAGTGCGCTGTGACCCTGAGTGCCCGATAACCTCGCCGGAGTCTGGAGCTATTTCCTTAACCACCTTGGGGTTCTTCGGTTCACCTTTGAATGGGACACTTCTTGTTTTGGGTCTTGCCTTGGTGCTGATAGTTTGCAGGTGGAGCCAATTGCTGGCCCCTCAGCTCGACAGGTTTTTATTTGCATTGACTTCTTTCGAGGCCGCTCGGTCGGTGCCTGACACATGAGAAGCAGGGAAGGAAATCCCTTTTCTTATCATGTTCATATCAACATGAGTCACCCTTCCCAAAATCCTTGAGAACAGGTACCTCTATCAGTGTCAGGAATGCAAGGCATCAAAGTCACTCCTTGCAGTGTAAAGTTCTGTCTGCTCCTTTTCTGTGAGCAAAGTCATGCACAAACCCAGTTGTTTCTGTAGCTGAGGATGCAACAGTTTCTGGTCCAGTGTGAGATTTTACCCAGGTAGGGGAATGGAACTGGAAATGCAAAAGAACTTGGACACCCCTAGAAATGCATGCTGCAGGTTGCATCTTCTCTTCCTTCTTTGCTTTGCTAGTTGAAAGACACCAGTTGAAAAGACAGAAGAGGGAATTTATATGGAAGAGGTATGTTTTAAGTCCAACAGTGAGATGAAATAACAGAAAAGGAAAAGCAAGGGTCCAAATAGCTTGCATGAAAGCAGAAGGACTGAGGTGACCACCTGAGGAACCTGAACATGCCTAAGTCCTTGGGACCTGATGAGATTCATCCCAGAGTCCTAAAAGAATTGGCTGATGTAGTTGCCAAGCCACTTGCCATGATATTT
>JAOEGS010003114.1:0-12152 GCA_025447755.1 Corythornis vintsioides | reverse complement strand
AAAAAAAAAAAAAAAAAAAAAAAAAAAAAAAAAAAAAAAAAAAAAAAAAAAAAAAAAAAAAAAAAAAAAAAAAAAGATTCTTGAATTTCACAGTGTGAGAAGGAATCACCTGAATCAGCTAATTTTCAGAAACACAAAGCAAAAAACAAGCCTCTCTTCAACTGACTTAACCACCCATACAAAGCCAAACCAACAAGCTTCTCTTCCAGAAAGACATCCCATTTTCACCAAAGGGCAGCACAGGGGGAGGACTTGGCCACTCCCAAGCAGTCTGTTCAACTTACTGTATCAGTTGGTAGCCCTGCAATCACCCATTACTGCTTCTGACCTCACATCTCCTTCCAGCCTGATGCATCAGACAGGGTCTGACCCCATGGCAGCAAAAGAAATTCCACTTTGGAAACCTTCATGGGAAATTCCCTATTATTGAAGTCCAGCAAGCCACAAGATACTCAAAATATAAATAAGAAAACTTATCTCAAATGGTGTTTGGCTGCATTCTGTGCAGTATGGAAATGAGGCCATTTCAATTCTTACCACATCAGTAACTCCATTTTTAATGCCTTCTCCCTTCCTCCAGCAGCTTAGTCTTGTGGTTATCTATTAAGAGATCCAAAGCCTACTATTTCATGGATTGAGGGAAAAATGGCTTTCCACTATCATAATGACACCTTTCAATCACTATTATTACAACTTGGAGATGCTGCAAATACTGCCCCAGTAGCAGGAAATAAGAAGTTGGTTCAAATATATCCCTGAGACCTTAATTGAATGCTTAATAATATACAGGTACAAAAATGAAAGCTACTCTAGTGTGAGCAAGTTCATAGCCCAAGAAAAAAAACCAAACTAAACCTCTCTAAGAAAAATCTGCCAAGCAGGGTGTGTTTTGAGAAGTCAAGTTCTGGGAAAAAGAAAAGGATCTCCCATTTTAATGCTTGATCTCTGACCTAGCACAAAGTTGGTGTTTATTGATCAGCTCCATTGTTAGAGGTTCTTCTTCAGCTGGCACAAGGGGACTCAAAGCTGATGTCTCCACAAAGAGGGCCATCGTTCAAAGCTTGGTGGCCATTCCTTGAGTGGCCAGAGGTGTCCCTACTCCCACATTTACTGTTCTCTTCATTCAGACTAATTAATCCCTGGCAGGACTTGCTCTTGAGGCTACATCCCTCAAGACAGCTTTGCTCCAAATGCCAGTAGGTGTCACTGTGGGCAATGGTATAGGAGAAACCAGCAGAAGAAAGTTTGAATCAAAGGCAAAAATAAAATTAATTTATATTTGGTTTTTAATATAACAGCTAATTATTTTTCTGTTTTTCCAGATAAAAGGGTATTGTCTGCACCTCACAGATTTATTAGAAACAACTCACTTTTTCTGCTTCAGACCATTCAGGGTTGGAGACTGACAATCACAGAATATTTCCAAGTAAACACAAGTACATTATACAGCTTTGGTTTACCTTAAAATCAGTATTCAAAGCATTATTATGAAAAAATATATTATTTGCTGGGCATTGCTGGGGAGAGGTTGAGTCCTGTCAGCTGCAGCAGAGGCCACCAAATGCACAAAGCTGGGTTGTATTTCAGTTGGAATTGAAACTGAACAGAGTAAGACATATGGGAAAATTAAGCACATGGCTGGATCACAGAGGAGATGTTTACTTGGATTTCCTGAGTTGCACCCTGTGACCTCCCTGTTGTCTCACGCTATCAAAAATCCACATCCATCTTGTGTGCTTTTAAAAGAGAATCTGCAAATACACCAGTGCAAGTGAGAAATTCGGGATTTACTCAAATCCATTTTTACCATATCTATGAAACCCTGGAAAACATGTAAGATTACCAACAAAAAAAAAACCAATTTCATGTTTTGTGGGTTGTTTTTTTTTTTTAATCCTTCCTTTCTTTTATAGCTGTGACAGACTGTCTGAAGAATTCGCTTGGGGAGAACATAAAAATACATTCCAGATAGGCCAGAGCTGGGTTTAATGAAACCTGGCAGAGCAAACACACCCCAAAATCTGCATAAGCTGAGCCAAGTTACAGCAAGTGCATCTTAAGCTTCTCTGAACAGGTTCAGCTCTGGGGATCCCAGCATCATAGGGACATGGACCTGTTGGAGAGGGTCCAGGGGTGGCCACAGAAATGATGTGAAGGCTGGAACACCTCTGCTGTGAGGACAGGCTGAGAGTTGGGGAGACCCTGCAGCTTTTCAGTATTTAAAGGGGCCTCTCAGAAAGATGAGGACAGAGTTTTTAGCAGGGCCTGTTGTAACAGGACAAGGGGTAATGATTTTAAACTGGAAGAGGATAAAGAAGATAAAGAATTTCTTCCTTGCATGGTGAGACATTGAAACAGGTTGCCCAGAGAAGCTGTGGGTGCCCCATCCCTGAAGGTCAGGTTGGAGAGGGCTTTGAGCACGTTGGTCACAGCAGGTAGGTTGGAACTAGACCATCAAATAATTAAAGTTGTCCAGCTCCTCTAAGATCATAAAGTCCAACTGTCTACTCAACATTATTATGACTATTAAATCATGTCCTGCCACATCTTTTGAACAGCTTTTGAAGGTTCCTTCCAACCCAAACTATTCTATGACAGCATAATAAGCTGAAAGGACAATGTTACTTCAGAGGCAGCTAAAATCAACTAAACCATTCATTTGAAGCATACATAAAAAAGGAAGAATTGCAATCCAAACACCACACTTAAAAGTTCAGGCTCTAGCACTGGCTTTTGCATCTTCATTGCTGGGTGCTGTCTGAATATGAACATATCCTGCAGACAGGATAGTTAATATTTGGTGCTAATGAGCAGGTGGATCCACAACAGGATGGCGAGGTACAGTGCTGTGTTAGCAGCTGAGAAAATAGCTCTTTACAGTCCCAATTTCCTAGCCTTTTAAGTGTCTTTTGGGATTCTTGTGGAGATTTACATTAATGTATATATATATCCACATGCTTTGGATGGCCACAGGAGATGGAATACTCCACCATGGACGCTTTTACCTAACTTTGCTGGATTTTACAATTTGCACTGAAAAAAACCCCACAACAACAAAGCAAAGCAAACCAGCCCAAAGCCTGTGTTTGTGGTTTAGGAAACAAGCTCAGGGAAAAGGGCAGCAGTATTTCTGACAGTAAATTAAATAATAATAAACTCCTATTGTCTCCAGAGGAATCCAGCTGCCCGTAAAAAGCCTCCAGAAGATGATCCCTCTGAAGCCAATGGGATTTTGTGTAAACTCAATCTACTTCTTGAGAGATGTTAAAATTCATTTCATAAAAATCAGTTAAAAAGGAGAATGAAATTCCCTGGCTGTAAACTGCATTTGGCAGAAGCCCTCTGAGACTGGCAGGTGTGTATTGCCCACCAGCTGCACCCACTGCAAACACCAAGCACATCCCACTGTGAGATGACCTGAAGCTGTTACCTGTGCCAAGCAGGTAGAAATCAGGGAAATGGCTTCAGATG
Source organism: Corythornis vintsioides (assembly GCA_025447755.1). NCBI lineage: Eukaryota > Metazoa > Chordata > Aves > Coraciiformes > Alcedinidae > Corythornis > Corythornis vintsioides. The sequence goes on along the minus strand of JAOEGS010003114.1, from coordinate 8,681 downwards.
TGTTTGCGACTGGGATTTTGTTGGAGAAAAGAGGAGTCTGGTGACAAATGATGCAAAGGAGGAGAGAGGGAAGAAAAGCTGACAGAAGTTTTGTGGACAAAGGGCAAGAGAAAGACCCAGCTGACCTATAGGGTCAGTGGATGTAACCAGACCTGTCTTGGCCAAGCTGCAACAGCAGCAGCTGAGGTTTTAGAAACCAGGGTGGACTTAGTTGAAACCTTGGTAGAGATTGTTGTCCATCAGGGACAGAGCACCTCTTCCTGAACTGGAGGGACAGATGCCCATTGCAGCTTGTAGGTCCCTTGCAGCCCAGGGATGGGATAGGAAGCAGAAAGGGAGCTCCAGAAAGATGAACAAGCTTGAAAGAATTTTAAAGCTAACCTCTAATATGCTTTGCCAAGGCTTATCAAGGTAAAAATACTAAGTTCTTTCTAAAGAAAACTTTCCTGTGATAAGCAGAACGCAAGTATAGTTCATTTTAGAGATAAACATGATAAAACCCCCTAAAAAAATTAAAAGGAGAATTACTTCCATCACTGAAGGATCACCCTGATTGTACACAAAAATATTCATATCCAGGCTCTAAGGTATTTCTTCATGTACATGGCTTTAGGCATCACTTCATCAGTCTCTACCTTTTACACCCATGGCTGCAATCCACACCAACTTGCCTAAGACAAAAAAGAGAATTCCTGCCCCACCACCCTCCCCAGTTCTGCTCAGTAGCATCAGCCCAAGCCTTTCTTTGTCTCTGCCACGAGGCATAGTCATGTCTTGCTTGATAAGAAGGTTTGGCAAAGGACAAATGAACCCCTGGCTCCCACTGATGCCAATGGTCCAAACCAGAGCTTAGCTGTCACCAGCAAGGAGACCAGGTAAACCAGAAAAGGAAAATTAGCATTCAGAGGAGCTTCTAGACACAAATCCTGCTATTTTTAACCTTTTTTTCCCCCCCTTCCACCAGATGAAGTGTTTGGAACATGCTTTAATGGTTTTTGTTGTTTTGTTTTGAATTGATTGGTTTGGATTTGTTATTAACCTGAAGACACATAACTTTTAACTTAAAGTCCCAGACACATGGATGTTGAACCTTTTCCCTATGTCCATATAGCTACATTTTGGAAAGGATGGAGATACTGACATCTCATACCTTCTTTACACTGAACCTTATAACCATATTTGATGCTTTCCCTGTCTACAGGCTCTTCCTAGGCTGTTTACCTAGGGAAGTCTGTCTGTTCCCTTGGTATAGATGTCTCCAGTGTTTCCTACTTTACACACTTCTAAAAAAAAGCAATAAAACTGAGAAAAAAAAGAGCCAATCAGTCAAGGACTTGATTACACCTTAACTTTCTAACAGCTTGATTTCAACCAGCAGCACTCCATTTTCCTCAGGCATGGTCATATTAGCCAGATCAATATTTAGCCCTGTAGCAGTGTTTTCATTTGCTGGTTTTCAATTCTGCTAGGACCAAGTGGCCAAGGAAACCATCAAAATAACCACATGCACTTTTAAGTAAGATGAGAGAGTTAAAAGGCTTATTCGGTTTGGCTCCAAATTTGGATTTTAACGGACAACTCGGCCTGTTGTCCTTCAACTTGCTTTCAAATGAAATAACAGCCTCAAATCTGAATTGAGGATTTATGGTCTAGTTAGACTGAATCCTTCACCTGACGAAATTGAGTTTGCTCTGCAAGCTGCTTCATCAAGCAGTAATTTTTATCTAATTGCTTCATTACTTGTTTGAAGAGCTTGCTGGTTCCTTGTTGGTCTTGCTCTGAGCCCATAAGCTGTGCTGCTGCATGGAGGAGCTCAATTTAGCAATCTCAGGGGATGCTCCAAGTGGCCTCTTTAACCCTTAAAGCTTTTCTGCATCACCACTAAAAGGAAGTTTTGTGGAATTATTAAGTGCTGTGTGAAGAAACTCCTCCTTTATTCCTACCACGGTAGAAAAACAGAGCAATCAGGTTGGTTCCTATAATAGGCACACAGATCCCTGACTGGCTTCCACAGGGACCAGGGAGTATTTAATTCCATTCCTCTGCTGTGATAACTTGTGAAGTTATTTGCATTTTATTTATTAATAACTTAATTTTTTATTTGTAATTGCCTTTCAATTGTCAGTGCCCTCAATGAAGAAAAACACAAGGAAAACTACCATGAAAGTGACACCTTATATCCCAAAGCAAGTGCTGGAGCACACTCTAAGGCAAATATTGCCATCCAGTCCTGTCACAGAAATAAGCAGCCTTCTCTTTTCCCCCCAATACCTTTTAATTTTCTCACTATTATCTTTTAAAATTCGATTTTGGCAATTCAGCTGCATTTTGTATGCTGATGAAAACTGAGTGAGGCAGAGATATGTGCCAATTAGATCAGCACTTCTTAATTCTTAAGCAGGAAGAAACTGCTTTTAATTCTTTCAACAGCTATGGTTTGTGGTGGAAAATACAGCATATGTGCACTATATATACACACATATTCCACAGGTTTAAAGGCCAGAAAAAGTTTGTCAATCACATAAGAGGATTTTATTCTAATGCTGCAGACACTGCAATCGAGTATTTTGTTGTACTCATGCACATACTTTTTTTCCCAACTGCATTCAAAGCAGGAATTTAATATTAAAAATTAATATAATGACAAGACAAGTCTAAATGTTGTCCCTATGTGATTGAATCGATTGTGACTTTGGTAAATACAAAGCAACAGAGCAATACCTTTAATTTAAAATGATAAATAATGAACTTTATCCTTTTTTTTCTCCCAAGGAAAATGTACTCTTCTCTATTTATTTCTAATTTCCCCTTCAATCTAGTTTGTGTCTCTAAATCAGATCAATGGGTGCTGCCAGTTATCTTCAGTCCAGGCAGAACCTCCTGTCACCTGCAGGATGGACCAGCAAAGGATTACATGGACCTGATTTCCTTTACCCAAGTATGATCCTCAGTCTTATTTAAGCAGGGGAAAAAAAAAGAACAAAAAACCCCACACTAATAACACTGCAAGTTAATTAATTTTGTATACTGTTGTATACAAAACTGTACTGTACAGCTGCAGCAAGGAAAATCTCATTTTTCAAGTGATGCTTTGCTTGGGACAACAGTCACAGTTGTATTATATTTCAATATTTTATAGTATATTAACTGGTTTCAATATATAATCATAAACCAGAAGGCAGAGCTATCCAGAGTTCTGTATACATAATAGATGAGAATAATCAATTTGACATTATCTGCACAGAAGAATCTCCAGTATTTAGGGACTTAAATTAAAATTGCATTTGTTGCTTTCTGTGGCTCAAATGGCTCGGATTCCTATGTACATCTTACACAGATTAGTATGTTAAATCCCAGCCAGCAAAGGAACATCAAGTATATAGGATTTAGGAAATGCTAGAGTTGCAAATGCCAACAAAACCTTATTTCAACTCCCCCTGTGTATATATAGCTATGAAACTTTAAAATCAGATTATTTTCTCCAGCTCCTCCAGGCTCTCTGCATTGCTGCTCCTTTTCCCTCCCTCAAAAACCCTACGTAACTCAGAAGAGAGCAGATATTTAGGTGAAACAGGATTAGTAGTTTGAGTTGGAAGAGAAAAAACCCAATAAAAATATAAATACACCTGTAGGCCAGCAGCCACTATGACTAGGTTCAGATAAATGGGCAAGTCAACTAAGTCATAACCAACTGGAAATGACAAGGTCTCTTTTTACCTCTTCACCATCCTCCTCTTTAAGGATTTAATTGTATTTAACAAATGAAGCTAATAAGTAAAGACTAAAACCAACTGACAGTGTCAGTACCTTCCAGGGAATCTCTATGAGAGACACCAAATGCACATTGTCCATGCAATATGTGAATAGCACCATGACCCAGAGGGGTTTTTACTGCAATTTATTTTTTACAATATTTTATTCCCATCTATTATAAACTGCCCACATTATAATGAAGTGCCATAACTCAAAGACTACATAATCTCAGCAAAAAACCTGTTTACCACCAAAAAAATCAGTTTATTTTTGTGATATATTAAGGGCACTTGATGAAGGAAAAACACCTTTTTTTTTTTTTAAGCTCTAAGAAAAACAGAAAGTCTGTAATCAGAAAATACCACCAGAAATTGTTTCAAAGCTTTAAAAAGAGAGGAAAGAAAGGTCAAGGATTTTGTATTTTCACAAAGTTTTTCAGGTTTATTAAAAAAACCAAACAAACAAACAAAAAAGGACTTCTAAGCTTGGCTCTTCATCATTTACAGCCAGTCTTTTTCAGTTTGCATGCAAACCCCCCTCTTCCAAGAAAACAAAAATTATTTGGATGTTTCACAAATAAAAATAATGTTGAAGGCAGTGCTTTGCCTGCTTTCCAAAGGAGATTTGCATTCAGCCCCAGCAAAGTGATTTACAAAACAAATACCAACTCAGGTATTTAATCCCAGCTAGGCAGCACTCGGATGGGCCAGGGCACACAGGGATGTTTAAGCAGCACCCTGGCAGCTGTTACCCTTTCCAACTAGGTTAATCCTGCAATATTTAAACATTTAATATCAATATATTAAATATTTTGATTTTCTTTAGTAAGCACAGGACAGTAAAACTACTTTAGTGCTGTTAAGGGATGGAGCTGTGAGCACTCACATGAGAACCCCCACAGGTATTGAGCAATGGGGAAGGAGCAGCCTGGGATGTGATGCTTGAAGGCCAAGAGAGAGGTCAAGAAGGGCTTTTTGAAATTAAGAAGGATATAAAAAAGCAGGGAATAAGAAAGAAAAAAACAAACAGCATTGGGGATGATACTGATGATATTAATTCTATTCTATTAATTCTATTCCGAAAATGCTAAGTATTAAACCTGTATTGGGCTCTAGGGCTACATGCTTCCTCTCACATCCCAGACACACATCCCACTAAAAAAAGATAAAAATTGTCCTGTATCAGAAGAACAGATGAATTTGGGACCTTTAACCCTTGCACAGCATCAGCACCATTCACTTCTGCTTTGCCACCAAACAGCTGTGCCATGCCAACAGCTTAGCTGATCACAAATGTGTTCCAACATCCACTAACATCAATTTTTCTTCTCATCCCACCTCAAAATTTGGATGAATCCCACGAGAACTGAGACAAATGAGTTGTGGAAAGCGACTGCAAATGATTTGAGAGGAGTGTCCCACAGACAGACCTAAAACTCACCTCCTTCAAACACTGAGCTACAAAACAAAAAATGAAGTTTCCAACTGCAGAAACATTTTACTCGACTCACACGTTATGTTTGGCAAACATGAGGATAAACAACACAATAAAAACAGGGCCCAGGCAGCGTGGTTCCTGAAGAGATGGCATTGCAACTAAATTAAATCAACCTCAGTGCTGGAAAGGACACTGCTTCCTACTGCTGTGAAAATTGCTGCAATATCACCCAGTGGTACTTGCTCATCTATAATGCTGAGAAATATTAATATAATTTTAAAAGATGTAACTGAAAAAAAGAGGTTCAGGTTTGGGTGCTGGGAAAAGCTGTGCCAGGGTCTAGTAGCAATTCTCAAACCCTGAAACTGGGGTTATAGGTGCAACCTAAAGCTGCTTTGAGACTGGAGTGCACTGCAGTGAATTACAGCTAGAAAAATCTCCAGCCCCAGGACAAGGGCTTGGAAATAATGGAAATTATCTCTCTAAAAAGCCAGTTCCTTAGAAATTTCTTGGCAAAACCAAAACTGCTAGCTTGGGTTTGAATGTGTTAAACCCAAATCCAGTGGAATTGCCTTTACTTTCATGTATAGAAATGATGGACAATGGGAGTGATCTCACAGCCACTGCAAGAGTAAAAGAAATTTCCCTGGATTTTGTTAATTTTCAGCTCATCCAAGGAACTTGTAGGATTGCCATCAATTCTAGAAATGAAATAATGTTATCAAACACTGACCATTTTCTCCTCTGGGCTGTCTTTATATTGCCATTTCCAATTTGGATGTCAGGCAATTAAGCCAGGTCTTGTCTTTGCTTATGGGTTGTAGTTAACAGCTTTTTTAGAAGTGATTTAAAGAATGGCTGAGAGAAGTGTTGCATTATTCACAGCACTGTGCAAAAAGAAAAACTGCATGAAATCTTGACATTACAATAGCTCTCCCCCTCACCTCAAAGTGTGCTCAGTCACTTTCATCTAATCCTCATTACAGGGACAGAATAAAATGAAGTTATTGCTGCTTAGTTTCAAGAGGTTACTGTTAAATACAAAGTGTGCAATATCATAGGACAGTGATTTATTTATTTATTTATTAGTTTATGTAAAATGGGGTATGTTAAATCAAAGATAAAACCAGAGGGACTAAGAAGGGGGATGAAAAGAAGTGGCCCTGGGAAAAGTTTTACTGACTTTCTTCTTTTCCTTAGCTCTTGATAAGGAGCTTAATGCTGGTTATGCAATCCAAGCAAATGGAACTATCTGTTTCTGGTTAGGCATCAGGTTGTGAGATAGGCAAACTTAATTCCTAGCTTAGAAAGTTATATGCCTTTTTTTCTCCAAATCTGAACACTTCTCCAGCAGTAAAGGAAATCAAACTTATCTGTGAATATGTAATTATTCTGCACAACAAACAGCTGATTTGCTGGGAGGACAGAATTTCTCTCTATACAAAATAAAAAGGCAAAGAAGTAACAGTGCTCTGACAAAATAATCAACTTAAATGTCAGCAATGCTGCTGCTTAAAAATCAGTGGCAGAGCTGTTTACACATGAACATTTTTCTACAAACACAGCTACTGAGGTTGCTCTTGATGGCAAGGCATGTATGAGAAAGAAAAAAAGAGCAATAAGGAATGAAATAAAATCCTGTTCTAATCAGATTTCCTGCAGTTAAAGCACACAGCAGTAAAGTTTGAAAGGTTTTATTAACAGTTTCTGTAATATTTAATCACATGCAGTTCTGCAGGCCCAGAACAGAACGCTCCATGAATAAGCTGCATGGACAAACCTCCTACAATCCAACTCAAATACTTCACATTCCTTTTTGCATGTTCACTCACAGGACAAGGTTGGGGTTTTTTGTTTATTTGGGGGTTTTTTTTGTGTGTGTGATTTTTTTTTTTGGAGGGTGGATAAAAGTTCTTTTAAGGGTTTTACTGTTGAGGGATTTGTTTGTGGCTTTTTTTTTTCCTCCCCAGCTGATTAAAAAACCCCAAACAAAGAACTCATTAAAAGCCTAATGCTAATAAGCTATTAGTTGCAGGAAGAAACACAAAGCCCAACTCCAAACAGTCCATCAAATAGCTCTACATGTATTTCATTGCCCTGAATTAAGTGAAAATGAAATTACATCTCTCTGCTGTAACACTTGCAGGAGAAGCTTCTCCACTATACCTCCTTTAAGACATAATAATTCAGTATATTCACATCCCTGCTTCTCCACCACTGAACCAGGAGGGCTGTAGAAGGTGCTTTCCCTTCTGCACACCCCAGGAAACAATAGTTTCTCTCCCCATCCAGACAGAAATTCAATCAAAAATATGCAAGTCCTGTTTAAGAATGGTTTCATTTTTTCACACAGCTCCTCTTGTCATTTTGATGTGCTGGAACAGTACAAAGTAACTGGAAGCAATACTGAGAAGCTGCTCTTTCAGAAAAGAGACTGAATATTGCCACCAGAAGGCTCACAGACTCCAAACTTATTAGCTGTCAAAATTTAAAGCACTTACCTCTTCAAGGACATCTGCAAGCTTACTAAGTATCTCCTCAGGAAGGCTCTGGAATGTGGGAACACTGCAATACAAGAGAAACCTCAATTAATGGACCCTTCTATACAGGTCAGAAATCTTGCTGCATTTCTCTCATCCCTCTTCCAGAGATACTTCACCCTCATCATCAAGGGATCCACTGGAAAGGTGGCATATAATGGAAATCTCATCTTCTTCTAGGAGCTGTGTGTTGTGATGATGGGAGACCACTTGCAGTAAGCAAGAGAGAACCACTCATAAAGCTGGTAATCAATTAAGAGTCAATTAAGGATTTACTGGAATTAAGCTGCTGTGCCACAAACCTGCTCAATCACAAGTGGGACTGTGCAAACTTTTTCTCAGTCCGCTTCCATCCCACTAGAAATGAACCAATAAACAGGAGTAGAAAAGATCAGCTCTAACCAGCAACAAGTATAAGACTGACTGAAAGCACACAGAGACATAAGAAATGCAGAGCAGGAAGCTGCAAAGTGTATAGGGTCAGCAACGAGGCAGCCACTGAACCACTGCCAGAATTATTAAAGACTTCATTGGGAATTTTACATCTAAGTTTGTTTGTTTGCTTTTGCTGAAAAGGCAACTTTTCCATTTGTTTAGTAGCATTTCACTTGGCAAAGGTGAGAAGGTGATGCAGAAATGAAGCCCAGCCCAGGGTCCACAGGACTGATATTTAATTCAGTCTGGAGCACAATGAGGGTTATGAAGTTAGGTCTTCAAACTTCCTGCAACTACCATGACCTTGAAGCCACATCTCTGTTACCTTCTGGCCTATTCAGTGAGGTGGTGGAGTCTGCCTGCTTGGACATACTCAGAAGCCATCTGGACACGGTCATGGGCAACCTAGCTGAGGCCTGTGACTAGTGGAGTCTCCCAAGGGTCAGTGCTGGGTCCAGTATTATTCAATATTTTCATCAATGACCTGGATGAGGGGACAGAGTGACCCTCAGCAAG
>JAOEGS010003112.1:0-10847 GCA_025447755.1 Corythornis vintsioides | reverse complement strand
TTTAGTCTACTGAATATATATATATATATTTAGCTGAGTTGCTTCAAATATCTCACCCTGTGAAGTTAAATGAAATAGTTTTGTACACACCTCTTACTTTCAAAGTATTGTTCCAGAGCTTTGTTGCTGACACTGAGATATCTCTGTTTTGCTGTTGGAACCTGCTTCTGTGCTTTCTTTTGCTTGTTATGCATGCATTTGGCCACGTGTGTTTTGTAATGTAAGGAGAAGATTTGGCACAACCAACATGTCCAACTTTTATGGTTCTACTCACCTGGATTGGATTGGTTGCAAGTAACTTCAATAAACTGAGATAAAAAATCTTTGGAATAGTTCTTTGCATCAACTTTTTTCGTGTCTTGAGTGTTAGATGACTGCTCTTGTGTTGTCTGTGTTGAGAAGGTGTGTTGATCTGAGTCAGTGATGTGTCGAGATGAGGATTAGAAATTCAGAGCTTTGAGTTCTGAGTTTGAGACTTGCTTTCTTCAGCATGATCTCACACTTGTTGTGAGCATCAGGAGATGGCCCTCTCTCACCTCTGCACTGTGCAAAGCAGAGGTAGCTGAGAAGTACAGCAGAGCTGAGTTCTCAGTGGTGAGATACTTTGCTGGAGGGAAGCATTTCTGGTAGACATCCACATGGTGTGGGCTCCTCCTGTGTCCCATCTGTAGCCACAGCTGTTGCACAATTACAAGTGCAACAAGGTGAGGGTCTCATGGTGGGTAGCTCCTCCTAGTGACATGCAGGCTTACCCAGAGTTTGTCTTGGTAGTGGGAATGTGACTGCTCTTGTTGCAAAAAAAAAGTTTTTTCAGGTTTCATGAAGTACCACAGATCTCTGAAGCATCTCTACTGTTTGGTATATTCATAAGGGATCTGGGTGAAATGGGGAGAAATTAAGTTAGTTTTGAAGATACTAAGTTATGCAAGCTGTTTTAAAAATAGAAGACCGTATGAGAAGTTGCCAAAGACTCATCAGTTGTAGAATTGGGCTGTCAAATGACAAAATTTCTTTGGAGTTTTGCAGAGATTTTTGTAATGTTTCCGTCTTTCCTTTGAATGTGTCTCACTGATCTCTTCCTTTTGTTTTTCCATTCCCATATTGTTTTTCTTATTTCCATTTTGTCTCCAGTAATTTGTGATTCTGGTCAGATTCTAACTAGTTTCAAATAAACGGTGTATACTTTTACCAAGCCAAGAGCAGATGTGTTTTAGACTTTTGTTTCTGAGGGGTATGTGTACCTCGGGGAATAAAAATAATAGTGTATAAAGGCCTGGTTATATTTACTGTAAAGCATTATGTGAAATGGCCCACTTGCTTCCAACTAGAACACTAAGTGCATTCATCATTACTCTCATTATAAATTTCCATGGATTTTTCTATTTATAGACCACTTGATATTGTAATTTATTCCCACATCATGCCTGATTCTTAATTTTACTAGGAAATACTTTCTTTTTCTATAGAATGTCCTTGAGTTACATTGTTCTATAGCTTGTAGCCTTTTATGGTTGACTTAATATATGGGGTTTTCTTAATTTCTTTTTAAAACCCACTGCAAATGCATGTCAAAATGTCATGAATGTTTTAGATTTTGAGTGAGATGCACAAGACTGTGTTTATTATTGGCAAGAGGAGGAATTTTATTTCTACTTATAGAGATGAAGCTCAAGAGAATAAGGTTAGAAACCTATCTCCATCATACCTGGGAAGTTAATATTACCACAGGACTTTAATATTAACTGTTATTAATTATAACAGTGACAACAAGCAGAATGACGTTTCAGTCCACTTAGAACCTAGATGGCAATGCATTTGCAACAAAACCTCACACTAGTGTTAACGTGTTCTTTTTTCTGTTTTATTGATTAATTTATTTATGTTCTGTCCAGAAAGGAGTGTTTCTTAAATAATAATTTAAGAGTGGAAGCTTCCCTTCTTCCACTCAGAATTGCAGTCAACTCTAAAGCAAAGTGGTGGGCAGTGAGATTCCAATTTGCAATTATAGCGAAGTGAACTCTTTTAGCACTAAAATTAAAATTGGTTATTACTGTAGCATACTGGAGTTATATTTCAAATTATGTGCAGTTTTAGCTCATAATGTTCCTTAAAAATAAAAAATTCCTAAATATTTTCTAAATAGCAAATATTCTGGTCATTGGGAAGGAACAACCCCAAGGATCAGTACAGGCTGGGGGCTTATCTATTGGAGAGCAGCTCTGTGGAAAAGGACCTGGGAGTCCTAGTGGACAGGGGGATGGCCATGAGCCAACAATGCGCACTTGCAGCCAAGAAGGCCAATGGCATCCTGGGATGCATTAGGAGAAGTGTGGCCAGCAGGTCAAGGGAGGTTCTACTCCCCCTCTACTCTGCACTGGTGAGACCCCAACCTGGAATACTGTGTCCAGTTCTGGGCACCCCAGTTCAGAAAAGACAGAGAACTACTGGAGAGAGTCCAATGCAGGGCACTAAAATGCTGAAGGACATCTCCCTTATGAGGAGAGGCTGAGAGAGCTGGGGCTCTTTAGCCTGGAGAAGAGGAGACAGAGGGGGGACCTCAACAATGTCATCCAATGACAGGACAAGAGGCAATGGGTACAAGTTGGAGCACAAGAGGTTTAGGGGAAACACAAGGAAAACCTTTTTCCCAGTGAGAGTGACAGAGCCTGGAAGGGGCTGCCCAGGGAGGTTGTGGAGTCTCCTTCTCTGGAGACATTCCAGACCCACCTGTATATGTTCCTAGGTGACTTGGTCTAGGTGATCCTGCTGTGGCAGGGGGTTTGGACTAGATGATCTTCTGGGTGCCTTCCAACCCCTAACTGTCTGTGATTCTTTGATTTATTTTTTTTTTCTAGGAAGTCACCCCATTGTAAATAATATGTTTGCAAGCCCAGTATATGAATGATATGGTTGTGATAACATGCATTAGGGTTAAAAGACACATTTCTTACAACATTGGCTAATTTTCATTAGCATGGAACTCGTTGCTTTCTTGTGGCATTGTAGCTAAGAGTGAAGAACTTTTAGAAAAGTAAAGGGGAAAGTGTTTCTGAATGGCTGTACCAAAAGGGAGTCAACAGAAGAATCTGTGATTCAGAAACTTTTCTACAAGTTTTTTTCTCATTTGTACTGGAGTCCAAGAAACCGGAATGGTGGAACATCCCCTTTTGTACTCAGAAGCTAGGTTACTATTTGGAGTTTTCAGCTGCAGTTTCTACCAGCAAGCAAAGCCCTAAGGCACACATAGAAACTGATTGTTCAATGTGCATGCAAGGAGGGAAAAGAAGAAAAGCCCTTGTAGCACATGTGTAAAAAAAATTCTATGGACAGTATTCCATAAAATAAGCTTAATGTTTTTCTGTCTTATGAAATTATTTAAGGGGTTGATTTTTTTTTTTGGGGGGGGGTTAGGGAAATGAGTATTATTTTCCAATTGAAGAAAGTTTCTTGTTTCAGTTTGTCACAAAAAAAACCCAACAAACCAAAGACAAAAAAAACCTATACTACAGCCAGCACTGTCTTATGAAAACCAGGACATAGTCAAACATCCCTTTTCTTTATTTTAAGAAAAAACATGACTTTAATATGGCAGAAGAAAACCTCACCAATATTATGAACATTCTGTGAAAGAGAGAAGAACAATCTTTTAATGTCAAATGTGTCTTTTTAGTGTAATGAACTATATTACTGGAATCTAATATATGTGTGCATATATATATATATATATATATATATATATGTACAACATGTTGTATGTATATGTACAATATCGAACCATAGAATGTTTAGGACTGGAAGGGATTTCCAAAGAGCATCTAGTGCAGCCCCCCTGCAGTGAGCAGGGACACCCTCAACTAGACCAGGCTGCTCAGAGCCTTGGCCAACCTCACCTGGAATAGCTCCAGGCATGGGGCCCCAACCACCTCCCTGGGGAGCCTATTCCACTGCTCTACCAACAGATAAGATGTTGTTCATATGTGCAGATAAATCCTTTAACTGCAGTGCAGATTGGAAGGTATACTCAAGTATTTCTAAGGGAGTTTATCTAACAGGTTTCAAATGTAGATAAGATTCTCAAAATGACTGAATTAAGTAGTGGTCAGAAATATAAATAGCACAGCAGTAGTCTTTTGCAGCAGGGCATAACAATGATATAAAGATATGGTGTCAGTCTAGTTGAACAGATCACATAATTTGCAAGTCTCACTTAAAAAATGTAATATAAGTATTCTTTTGACTTTTGAGATGCTTTATTATTATTATTGTGTTGGTTTGTGATTTTTCCTTCTTTGAGCTCTAATTTTTGTCCAATTGCTTCTTTACTCTTTTGAACATCACTTGAATATGGTGTATTGCCATTGTAATACAGATATCTGGACCTGCACTCTGTTGAGACCCAGTTTGTAGAGTACTGAGATATTTTAGTCTCATTAAATATCACAGAACTAGAACACTTCACCTGGTGGCCATAGCAGCCTAGTTGATCTGCTCTCACTGTGATATTACTTACCCAGCAGAAAGCCTTCTATAATTCTTTGGACTGGGGCAAATGATATTTCTGGATTAAACCTGTTGCCTGTCTCTCAACAGGGTGATGGAGAGCTACTCATTATTCTGCAATTAAAACTGTGTTTGGATTTAATCACATTTCTATACCCAGAATGATGTGTGCTTCAGATTAAAAAGAAATAAAGATATTTCCTGGTTTAAAGAGCCAACTTTTGAATAACCCAGAAATCTGTGCTGTGCACTTTCTATTATCTGCTTTTACTTTTTAAGCAAAAATGCAAATAAAACCAGATGCCTTTACAGAAATAATTGCATGTTTCTATTTTGGGTCAGTTAGCTGAAGAAAGAATGGGGAAAAGAATGGCAACAATAAATAAGAAATGATTTACTTAAAATGTACTTGGTTTATGTAAACAAATAAAAACCCAACACATATATTTGAAAGCCTGATCTCTTACATGAGAACTACAATCTGTCCTAATTAATCCCTGAAATCTTCTCAAATGCCATCCTTCACTAAAACACAGAGCTTTTCACCTCAATAAAGAATATATATTTAGGCCATAAAAACCCCCTATGCCTTCCAAAGTGTTGAAAAACCTAATTAATTTAAAAGTTGTTTGGCAGATGTAGGATTGATAGCAGCAGCAATACAATAGCCTGTGTTGAAGGTTGGTGGAAAATTCTGATTTCTCATAGATTTCAAGGGACTTTTTTTTTACCACAAAAAAAGCTTGGCAATAAACTGTGGCTGCTCTTGGTATAATGTTATGGCAGTGAGATTTCTAGTTAGAGTAAGCTTCTGTTGGGAGATCAATCAATTACAGTCACAACAATGAAATATATTTCAGGCAGAGGTGGAACAAAGTTGGAAAAAATCTTTGTCCCTTGGCCCACAAAACTGATTTTGCCAAACAGCAAAATTCACCTTCTACCTTCTCATCATTTTGCTTCCTAAAGGACTATATGATCTGCTTAGCAACAGAAAGATGATAGTATTATTAAGTAAAAATGATGCTATGAAATATCCATTCAAATATATTGTGTTGATATGATTTCTGCAATGTTACCAGTAAAATCATTAGATGAATTATCTTAAAACTTCAGTACAGATATATTTACCTTTTCATACTCATACCTAAATACATTTGTACCCATTTATGTAAATTGTAAATCAGTAGTTAATGAATGTCATTTACTTTAAATTCAGTACAGTTGACTTTGATCATATTTTCCTACCAATGAAATCTTACTTAATGACATTCCCAGGTAACTGCATGCTAGTACTCCAGAGTGTATAGAGACCATTATCTCGGGACAAACATCATTAAGTATGTCTCTCCTTGATATTCCATTAAAGTGAGATCTCATCCACTAAGTCCTTGAAATCCAGAAATACAACAGCTAATAAAGATTTTGGCTGCTAAGCCTTTTTCTACAAGGTTGTTGACTGTCCCTTTCAAACTTAGGAACTCTTTTTGGCCATGGCTAGGTGGAGCCATCTCCTGGCCAGACAGTACAGAAAGCTCTTGATTGAAACTGAACATGCCAACTAACCTTCCTGTAAATTAGGTATAAACTGTGAAGGAAATGCTCCCTGCACACTGGCAGAGTTAGATTCCAGTTTGAGTTTATAAACTCAACATACCAAGAATTAGAAACTAGCTGAATGGATGCTTTGTATGATACTTTCTTATGCATTGTATCAATAGCTGGAGAGCCATCAAGCAAAGCCATGGTGGTAATCAAGCCTTTTTTTTGAATGGTGACAACATTTGGGCGAATCATCCTTAAAATCTTAAAATTTTACTGGCTTGACGTGAGCTTGGTGATGTTCACAAATCACTCACTCCATTTCTGGTGTTTTGCTTGTCTTTGGCTGTGACAAACTTAACCCTTCAATAGTTGGCTGACCTTTATCTTTCTTGTGACTGTGTGGTTGTTGAAGTACAACTGTTTTTTGCAGTGTGGATTAATCTTTTGAATAGTTGAGTAAACCACTACAGCTTATTGGATTTCATTGATTTATTGACATGAGAATAACAAAATTTTCATCTAAGGGCTTCCACAAAATTTTTACCTTCAGTAAACTCTTCATTACTCTTCATGAAAGCTATTCCTTTTACTGTAGCAAGATGCTTGGTATTTTGGGACCAATTTTGCTTTGAGTGTTTCAGTACAGGATGCAGATACATAACACAACATACTGTGTACCTGTACAGGCCTCTTTAAAGTGCCTGAAAAGGTTTTATTGTAAAATTTTTTCAATTGTGAGTAGATATGCACATCAAACTTCTATGTGCAGTAACTCAAACCAGGAGCCTGATTTTCATTGTCATAACACAGCTGAATTGCAAGTTTAAGGCTTCTCTTTTATGATACTCCAAGATGTGAAATGTGAGACATGTTGTGTTCTCAAGATATCTGGATGAACATAACTTTTCTTTTTTTGTATGTGTGTGGAAATAAAGCATCTCTATACCTGCATTGTACCTGAAAGCTCCATTAGAGACATTGCAGAAATTTAACCTTTTTTACTTTAACACTGGTGGGAAGTGACTGGTGCTTATGGCAGTGAGATTCAAGAAAGCTGCCTTCAGGTGACATTTGTCTTGTCTGCCTCTTTGGAGTATGATAATTTCAACTCAAGTCCCCACACCCCAGTTTCTTCCTTTTCAAATTGGAGGTGATAATGTTTTCCTACCTGACAGGGCCACTGGATAATGCAGGTGTTATTATTGACTAGGTCTAAAAGATTCCTGTTAGTATTGAGATGTGTTTCAGAGTCCTTGCAAAATCAGATTTCTTGGGATATGGACACATTACGTATTTGAAAGCAATACCTAAAATTTGGTACAGAACAGTTACTTGGAGCAAGTTGGAAGTCCTTTCATTTAAGCTGACCTCAATGACCTCTGCCTTAAATAATGACAAGATGTGACAAATAATGATAAGATGTTGAATCAGTTTGTGTTCAGGTTTTAATTATTATGAGTAGCCATCTTTTTCAGAAATTTGCGTACCCCAAACTGTATTCAAGAGTGGATGAATTTAGATCATTGTTTATTCAAATTCAACAAAAAAGTTTTGTTATGAATTTTTCTATGAGTAAGAAAACAGAAGTTTAAAAAGTATAAGTGTGGTTAATTTGTGTTGTTGAAAACAATTAATTTTAAAACAGTTTTGCTCCTGTAACTATTAAGTCTGCTTTATTTCTAACCATAATGTTTTTCAGGAGGATCAGATATTGACTACCTAGATTTTTATAAGCCAGTGGTGTGGTTCTGGATCCTTGTTGGGCTTGCTTACTTTGCTGCTGTCCTCAGCATGATTGGAGACTGGCTAAGAGTCATATCAAAAAAGACAAAGGAAGAGGTAAGAATATTTTGAAAGGGGAACAAACACTACTTTTTATACCTTGATTAGAAGTCATGTAAGTTCATAGCTTCATTTTTCTTTAGGGCATAGGTCAAAACTGTTATGTATGAACTATATGCTGCAGCTCCAACTGTAGCACTCTAGTCAAACATACAGTGATTATAACATGGCTGCATGTAAAATTCGATTAAATGTGTTATTAAATTAGGTGTATATGCACAGCTGCACCTGACTTACGGGAAAAAAATCTGAAAGGATTATTCTAAACAGTAAAATGTCTTTTTTAATTGAGGCAAAAATAATTCTGCTTTGTTATTTCAATATGGGATGCAGGTATGTAAAGAAAAAATACAAAATAACTAAATAGGTAAACAATCTCTGATCGTTTTATAGTGGTAATACAATCAATGTTGCATATCTGAGGTATTGGAATGAATTATTTGAATATGCCTGCATGTATTGTATTGTAGTATCTTCAGCAGCAGGCCTGGCTATTTGTAGTCAGGTTCATTGCTTTCAGTTCAAATATGTTTTTATCTGTAAATGTGTATTTATCATTCCAGTGATTGTTGTAATAGTTTACTTTGTTATTTAAGCAAATGTCTGTTTTGAAATGTTAGAGGATAAATCATTTCCTTCTGCACCTAGCACAGTTCATGTTTTACTAGAAGTTTGGGAAAGAAATTCTGCAACATATTATTTCCCTCTAATTTAACTGCAGTTCCTCTGCACACATCAGTTCACTCAAATAGAAAAACTCTAATTTCTTTTTGATGGAAGTAATGTGTTGGTTATTGTGCAGTGGCCTACTAGTTACATTGTTTTAAGTTGTTTTCCTAGCTGTAGGGCATGACTTCAATGCCTGGATGGAATCCCGTCAAGACTTGAGTTCCCAAAGATCTTGTAATCTTACCTCTCTATATACCTTCACTCATTATAGACTCGTCTGCTTTCTGACCAGAGGTGCTGCCAGCAGGCAGGAGGATGTGAGCTGGGTGCTTGGGAAGGATTAAGCCCATTTTGTGAAACATGTGAGCCAGGCAGTCCTTTTTGAGTGCCCTTGCTATGCTCAATATATGAAGCAAAAAGAAAAGATGGCATTGCTATAATTAAAGGTGTCACTGTCACAAGTCTGTTGTAACTACACATTTACCAGGCATTTCATAAACAGCTCTGAAACAGAGGACAATATTTGTTTATCAGTTGCATTTAAAAAGTATAATCTTTCAGCCCCTGTGCTGTAAATTTGAAAGGATATTTATAACTTTCCTTACACAATGAGCTTTTCTAGTGTCCTTCACAGATAGGGAGCAGCATGTAAGTGTTTCCATTGACAAGTCCAGCAGTTTGCAGGATCATCCTTTTATTTTCTGGAAAAGCACTTAGGGCATCCTCAACACCCATCCTGCATGAGTTGCACTGTCTGCAGGGAATCAATAGATCAAGTGACATTAACCTCCATGTTTGTTCTTCAGTATTTTGAACTTGGAATGAGGATGGTCTAGCCCATTTTTTCCCTTTGTACTAGGAAAAAGTAAGAGCTGGGAAAGCACATGTGGTGTTTCCCCTGTGCACTCTCCTAGTGTCTAACTGTTGTCAACTTTTGGCATTTCCTAAACTGCATCTAGTTTCCCTGCCTTACTTGTTTCTGGATTCTTGAAAAACTGGGATGTAATTGAGGCTTTATGACTTGGGACTATGCAAAAAGTCTTTGTTCAGGCTTGGTTTTGCTGTGTTTCCCCAGGCATTAGTGACACAGTTTAGTTCTTCATGCTACTTCCTGGAATAAATCTTGTCTTTAATCTCACTTTTCTCATATTCTTCTCTGTTATCCAGACAGCGAAACCTCTGAATATGATGCCATCTTGACTATGTAATTGTACATAACACACTAAGGGTTCAATTTTAATTAGAGTGTCTCTCTATCCATATTATTATAACGATTATAATGTATTAAGAATGTTTGAATCTTATAATATCGTGTATTTATTTTATACTGCATCTACCTCAGTACAGATTGAATCCTGGAAAGATTAAAAAAAAACCTTAATTGAATCATGGATTCCTTTAACACATTCAATGCATTCTTATTTTTATCAAGTAAAAGTCCATTTGCTTATTTATGCAGCACAGTGCTATGCCAAACTTTCTTTTCTCAGACACCAGGAATGTATGCCCTGTTTCATCCTTCTGTTCTTGCTCACCTTTGTAGCCTAAACAAGCCCATTCATTTTGTCTACAGAAAGGAAAACCTCATTCTTCAGATACATCCAAATTCTTTTGGCTGATTCAGGTATTCCGTTTTCTGCTGTATGCAAGCCTCCTGTGTGCTAGGTTAAAGACAGACATAACATTGGCACTGTGTGTTCAATTAATCATATATCTGATGTTCAGATATGGTCAGAAATCTTCTCCCCTCCTTCTTAACCCATTGCTTAGGCATGTCTGAGAGTTCATAAAAGAAAAAAAAAATGTTTTAGCAGATTAAAAATGCTACACTTTTTAAAGTGACAAAGACCAGTTTGAGAACTGAGTTAGAAAATATGAAAAATTATTTACGTAGGAAATTATTATTTGTAGGAAATATTATTAGTAGGAATTAAGTTATATAAATATATTACATTTTATTATAAGAGTGATTAGAAACATTGTACAAATAATCACTTTAAAAGTAGCATTTTATGATAAAACCTGCTGCTTGTAGCTCATCCATGCTGTCTACCTAGGAAAATTTGAGTGAAGCATCTGAGGGAGTTTGGTATAAATGTAGTCATCAAGTCTTCTCTATGCCAACACAATCTCTTGTGTTGTCTGTTTTTTTCAGTTAAACCTAATTACATGATGGTCTGTTCCAGCTTCTGTGGGTGCAGATTATAGTGAAGGAACATAGCCAGAGTTCAAATAATAGAAAGAAATGCAATGGAATATCCTAGTTTTAAGTATATATATATATATTTAAA
>JAOEGS010003111.1:41951-78820 GCA_025447755.1 Corythornis vintsioides | reverse complement strand
GGGAGTGGAGCATCTCCCTTATGAGGAGAGGCTGAGAGAGCTGGGGCTCTTTAGCCTGGAGGAGACTGAGGGGGGACATCATCAATGTCTATAAATATATTAAGGGTGAGTGTAGAGAGGATGGAGCCAGACTCTTCTCAGTGTCATCCAATGATAGGACAAGAGGCAATGGGTGCAAGTTGGAGCACAAGAGGTTTAGTGTAAACACAAGGGAAAACTTTTTCACAGTGAGGGTGACAGAGCTCTGGAATGGGCTGCCCAGGGAGACTGTGGAGTCTCCTTCTCTGGAGACATTCAAGACTCTCCTGGATCTGTTCCTGGGTGACTTGGTCTAGGTGATCCTGCTCAGGCAGGGGGGTTGGATTAGATGATCTTCTAGGGCCCTTCCAATCCCTAAAATTCTGTGATTCTGTGACCCTATCAGAAGAGAAGGATGACACAATAGTTAGAAGGAAAAGCAGAGGGGTGGGGGGTGTAAAGTGTAGAATTAGAGTTGGTGCAAAAACAAGCAAAGAAAAATGTGAAAGAAAAGTAAGGAGAGAGTATCTTTTTTTTCAGAAGTGGTTTTTTTTCTCAAAATAAATAAGGTTTTCTAGTCAAGGGAATACAGACCAAGGGAGAATTTTTCAACTGCATTATTAAAAGATAACTTCCAGTAAAAGCTCTTCTTCTGGAGATGCAAACAAAACCAGAATACAGTTTTATTTCATATTTCTAGCAGCACTGGAGTGAGATGGATGAACTGAAAGGATGCAGCACCCATACTTAAGAGCACTGAAAGTCAGAAAGGTTTAATCTAGATTTACAAAGTCTCCATCAGGCATCACATTCTTCAAGAAAAATTAACCCAGATGTGCCTGTAGATGTTGTTCTTCATTCCATCCAGAAATACGGTATCATTCCCCAAGTGCTCTTTGCTACCTGTGCTGAAAGGACATCGGACAATTCATCTGCCCAGCAGCGTAATTTATGGTTCCATAATTCATTGCAGCAAAATCCAGGTTAATCAGACTGGCAACTTAAACTAAGATAAGGTGGTGGATTTTGTTATTAGCAAGTTAGGGAGTACTCACACAGAGCCAGCAGAGGTATGGCTGGGTGATAGTTCTGATGGTGTAGTACAAGGAGCAGATGGAAACAACAGCCTTTTTTAGCAGCACAGCTAAACATGGAGATCTGTTAGGGGCTGTGTAAGTATAAAAGCAAACTACACTGTTTCACTGACACCTCTAATACTGCAGGACAGGCTTCCACATTCCAACTCCCATGGAAAATGAAAAGGCAAAAATAAGAAGAATTTAACGTTGTCAAGTAGTTCTCCAAGGCAAACCCGACTAGAGCTAAAAGAATAAAAAACCCTCTCCTTTAAAAATCCATCTACTCTTCCCGATTTATCCTGCAGAGAAATCATAATCCTGCAACTGATGAAACCATAGCATGTTACCTTGGTAACTGATAACTCAAATTCACTCTAAAGAATACACTCAAAGGTCAGACTGCATGAGAAGTGAGGCTAAGGAAGGTATAATTTATGTTGAGAGGTAAGTACAAGAAAAAAGTGCCATCGATATTTCTGGTTACAAAGAATATAAGCATTGGGGAAAAAAAGAATAAGATCACACAATGTCAACACTGAGACTGAAAATATAAACCTATCTAAGGAAGCTCTGAATATGTGTTATGACAACAGCTTTAGTGATAGGAATATGCTATTGCATGAAATGAATGACATAACATTTTCTACCATCTGAAATGAACACACGTGCATCTCTGACATCTTTTTCAGTGTTATATGCTAGAAAAAATATTTGTATTAAAAAAGCTTCACAGATAAAAACAAACATTTCACTCATTACTTTAAGGCATATTTTTCACTGTTTTGCTCAAAACTCTGGGTATTCCCCAGTTCTCTTACAAACAGCAGTGCAACTTTGCTGAGGATCAACTCCAGCACTGAAGCTGTGTCAGGCTCAAAGATAAATCTTCTCCTACATTTGCAGTGTTAATGAAATACATTATGCTCAAATTATGGTATAATATACAATCACAAGATACTGAAAAGGTTTTCACGTAGGTAATGTTTCTGAATTGTATGTAGCATAAAACACTGTAATTTTAGAAATGTATCTCTGGCTGCAATCACAGTATGATTTGATATCTAGGAAAGAGGTATGAACTTACACAACCAGGCTTCAAATATAAAATGGAGCAGAATTAAAGCAAAATTTATAACTCTAAACTTAGAATCTCAAACTCAGGTTTCATGTCAGACTTCAAAGAGGGAGATGCAGAGAAAAAGAAGCATATAAAATCACACTCTAATAGGAGTCAAACACAAAAGTTCTGTCCCCAAAGGCAATGGTTTTGAAAACCATTAGGCAAACGACTTCTTCACACACCTGGATGGTGCTTCAGAAAGCTCCACCTTTTAAGTTAGTACTATAAAATAAATAAATTAAAAAATACCTCAATTTCTATGTGACCTTGAAAATCCTACAAGCTGTCAAAGGCACTGCATGATACTCTCATGAAAACACCATTAGGAAATTGTCTCCCTCAAAATGCAGAACATGGAAGCAAAGCAACCTGCCTCACAAATCTCCTGCTGTTACCATGTGATGGGGTGTTACAGAACACACAGTACAACTCAAAAGCAGCACTGACTGCTCTCACAGAAGGGCACTTGCATTGATTCAAGAGAAACAGGGAGGGCCCTGAAATAAGGGAAAAAGACTCCTCAGCTGAATGAAACACTGCCTATAGTTTTTTAACCATGAGAATTATCATTGATGCTTAGAGCAAGAGGTACCTTTCATTCTATAGGATGACTGGTTCTTTTAGTACAGAAATAGAATTATCCCAAGTCATTACTTTTTTCAGGGTAGGAAGGGGGAAATCTTAAGTTTTGTTCCAGGACTATGGAATACAGATAAAAAACAGTACATGTCTATGTATACACACAAATGCACTGCAGTAACTTGGGGTGAGTTTGGGTGAAAGTGTACTACTGCTACTTTACCTGCAAACATTTTCAACAGACACACTGCATTTCTGCTAAGAATAGTAGAAAAGCTTGTTAACAGCAGGGAAAAGAGGGAGTCAGGCACAAAAACGAATATCCATTTTTGTTTGTTTCATCAGAATCAGTATGCTTGGGTACACTGTCTAAAGATTCTTTCAAGTTGACAAGTGCACCTACCTTGCTGTTGAATATTTGTACCTTCTTATCTGAAAAATGTCATAAGTTAACTGCGTTGATACTATGCACCTTGAAGCCTTCACTAGAGAACAAAAATAAAAACATCTCTCTTTCAACCGGTATAGGGATTCCAGCCTGGTAGGCAGGAACTCAGAAGCAAACATAAGAAATACTCTGGTCTCTGGACTAGTCATACAAAATACAAGTCCAACACACGTGGCACTAAAGCCAAGAATTCCAGGATGCCAGCACAAATCTCTCATGCTGGTAAAACTGCCAATGCTGCAGCTGCATTGGAAATCAATAACCTGTTGCATGAAACTCACCAGCACCACACAAATGGTAGGCACCTGAAAATATATTTATTTCTTGTTATCTAAGATAAAAATTACAAATTAGTTCTAATAATTTTATATCAAGGGTTTTATACTTATGTCATTAAAATCTGGGTGGAGGGGGAGAACTTGTAAAGGAAAATACAGGATTCGACACACACCAAAAAAAGTGCCAAAATGATACAAACCTCCATAAAATAAAGTGTTTGTGGCATTTGTTGTTTTGTGGTTTTGCTTTTTGTGTGGGGGGGTTTTTTTTCTTTTGTTTATGTGGTTGGTTTTTTTAACCAAAGAGTGGCACAGGGGTCGGTTCTGATTTACTTATATTTGGATTAACACCATTATTACATTATTACCACCAAGGAGCTGTTGCAAGACACTTGCACATTAGAAAATATCATCAGACTTATGAAGCAGATCTAATCTATGCTGAAGGAAAGTAACAAGGAACTGGAGAAGATCAGAACATTTGGTAAACAAGCACCTACTGTAGACAAAGTGTTTTGCATCATCTCACGGAATTATTTCACTTAGCCTTCAGTATTGATACAGACTGACAACTGTATTCAGGGAAGAAATAATTTTAGCAAATCAGATAACAAAAAGCAGTGTATCAGTTCAGGAAAATGGAAGCTTTATAAAAGAATGGCTCTGAAACAGAATGTTCACCTTCTCTTACAAGTTTCCTATGTGATAAGATGCCCTGCCATCTTTTGCTCCTCCAAACAGTATATTCAAGTAATATCCACAATAAATTAAACTACATCAGCTTTCAAAGGAAAACATTGTGTTTTCTAAAGGTTGTTATTGTAGCACAAAAAACTGAGCACAGCAAGCACTTTGAGGACACAATGGAGCCAAAGTTTCATAAATAGCCTTCCATCATTCGAGGCTACAACTGTGCAAACCCTTGCTATCAGCACTCCCATCTAAGATAATATTGACTCTTCTTTAGATCCTTTTTTTATTTTTGTGACTTTTTCAATTTTTACTTTAGACAACAGGGTTTTTTTTAATTATTTTTAAGAAAAGGGTTGCTTACCACCTGTCTGCAACTCCTTGCAATCTGCTGCTGAAGGGTCATTTTCACCCTCTTTAACGTTGCTGGTGTTGTCTTTCTCAAGCAGTCTGTCCACCATGGCAATAACACAGTTTAAACTCTTGCCCACATTGGCCCACACTCTGTCCTGGAAAGAGGATAATTAGCACTGCACATTACTGAAGAAAAAGAAGTGAAAATACTTACTGTTAACACCTTAAAGTGGAGACTGAGATGTACAAGCTACAAGGAATATTACTGGAAATATCAACTTAAGTATTTTACCATGTAGTTTTTTCTTGCAGTGTAAATGACTGAACTGAAATTAGGTTTTCTAGACATTGAAAAACCCACATGCTTTAAAGTCCACATGAAAACACACGCAAAGTTCCATGTCCTAACACAAGAAGTGAGCAGTTTGTCCATATGGAATACAATTAAAGTGTAGACATTCAAAGCCTTGCCAAATTCCATCTTGTGTGCAACTCCCCACTTTGCCATAGCACTTCAAGATCTCTTCTTGGTAGTTTTACAGACCCTACTTTTTATTGTCAGTTACTCTGTTAAAGCAAATGTAAAATTAAAGTATTAGAATTAGGAACATGCTGTCATAGCATGTTTATTCGTTAAAAGAAGTGCAGTTTCAATCTTCACCTCTCACATAAACTGCAACCATCACACTGAACTGAGTTTAGAATACGTGTAAGAATTACAGAAATAGCAGAAAGAGACAGAATCACAGAATCATAGAATGGCTAGGGCTGGAAGGGGCCTCCAAAGGTCATCTAGTCCAGCCCCCCTGCAGTGAGCAGGGACACCCTCAACTAGACAGAGAAGAGATAATGTGGAGTGAAAGAAAGAGCTGTTATGGAACAGAGATAAAGGAAGGATCCTTCAGGTGCTCAATGATGTAGAAATAAAAGCTCTTGCACCTACTTATGAGGGCCTGAATAAAAAAAAAAAAAAAAAAGGAAAAAGAAAACCCAAGCCAAAGAAGAAACAAGGCTGTACACAAAGATAGCAATCAAACTAAACCGAAAACATAACAAATGCAAAAAAAAAAAAACCAACCCCACATACATGCTTTAATGTTGAGTCATTTTGAAACTAATGTGAAGCAATTGGGTTTGCTTGAGGGTTAAAAATGAGAAGATAGTATCTCTGCTCTTCTTTCTGCTTTATGATGTAATAGCCAGAAGCCTTATGTACACATCAGGCCTTGAGGCATAAAAATTGAGTTACAAAAGACAAAAAAGAGGGTTTATAGGAAACTGAAAATTCAAGAGAGACAGCATAGTTCCATATAAATAGATAAATAAATTTAAAAGAAAATTACCTGGGAGGTGGATAAAGGCAAAGTTAGGACTACTACTAAGGCAAACATTTAAATTTAATAAAAATTTATTTCAATTACTTGCCACACATCTTAGGCCATTACCCCAACTAAAGGGATCTGATCTCTCAGGCATAAACCAAACCATTAGACATACGACTATCTTATAATCTCAGGTGTAAAAGCAATTTAAATCCAAAGACAGAGGACAGTTGTAGATTCCTTAAAAAGTTTCATTCTGTATGTACTTCAAACAATCATGAAAATCATTTAGAATATGGGCAAAATGATGGATTTCCACCACCCATAAGTATTATTTTTGGGAAAAGGATTCTATGAAGAGCAATGACATACTGCAAACAGTAAAAATTCTGGTCCCAAGTAGCTGCAAGTTTTACTGGAAAGTAGCAGGGAACTTCAGGCATTCTAGTAACTGAAGATTCTGAGGTGTATCAAGTCCAGTTGCTCAGTGTGGCTGTAGCAATGTAATTTGAAGGAGAGCTTAATCCCAACACAAAGTCTTAAACTCTTAATCAACATCTGGAGTCATCACACAAGCAACACAAATATGAACCCTTGGTTCATTTTGGTAAGAACACTTTTCTCTTTTCAAAGCAACTATTAACCCAGCATTGAGATGATGTCTATACAATATTCACAGAAATATTTCCCAAGGGTTCAGAAGTAAGATTCAAAAAGCATCTGTTGACAGAAAGCTCACTCCTATTATCGTGTTATCTGGCTTTTTTACATACGAGCAAGTGGGAGGGAGCCTGTCCCACAGCTCTCCTTCTCCACAGCAGAGAGTCTTGGGATTAGAAGATATCACTATAGGCAGACAGAAGAAATAGATGTGTCTGTCATTCTTTCTGATGTTACTCTGCACCAAAGATGGCGACATTTTCACAAGAGGGCTGCTGAAATTCTGCAGCTTGGTAAGAATAATTCTCAAACAATTACGCAGTTACCAATCTATGAAAATCAAGTGACTCCCTACCATTCTCTGCAAGAATAAATAATCAAATTAACATTCTCTGCCATCCCTCACTACTCCCATAACTTGCTTCTCAGTAGCTGGCATAGGGTTATGTTTTGGATTTATGCTGAGAACACGGGGATGTTTTGGATATTGCTGAACAGCACTTACACAGGCACAAAGCCTCTTACACCTCTCACACCATCCCACCTGGAGTAGGCTGGGGATGCACCAGAAGCTGAGAGTGGACACACCTGTGATAGGTGACACCAACTGACCAGAGGGATACTCCATTATCTATGAATCTATGATGTCATGCTCAGCATGTAAAGCTAGGGGAAAAATTGGGGACACACACACACATTTGGAGTGATGGTGTTTGTCTTCCCAAATGACTGTTCTGCCCTGTGCTCCTGGAGAGGGCTGAGTACCCGCCTGCAGATGGGAAGCAGAGAATTCATTCCTTGTGTGGCTTTCCTTGTGCCATGTGGCTTTTGCTTTACATCTTCACCTGCTTCAAAATGTCTTTATCTCAACCCATGAGTTTTCTGTTTGGACAAGGCAATGACACACTGAGATCATCTACTTCTTCAAAATTTCAGCAGTCATTTGGGATGTGAAGAAGTCTCAGCATATGTGTCTAGGTGCTGCTAATTAGAACTGGCCATAGTTGCACTTCTCTTGTTGCCTCTGCTCTGGCACTGACAAGCACACATGCATACCCATAATGATCTCCCTGAAAAGTGAAAGGCCTTAGCGTCACAGAAAACTAGGCACTTTTCTCAGGACATTTAAAGAAGAACCTGTAAAAGAATTTTCTTTTATCCACCCACTTAAAAAAAAAAAAAATTAATTTCCAGCTGCTCTGAAAATATCATTAAAAGGCAATTCAAGTCCCTCGTTTCAGAAAGCAGGAGTGGAAACTATTTTCCTGTCATTGCACCTGTTTTCCTCCTAAGTGCTGCCAGCACTTCCCAGAGACTCTCTTTTTGCTCTTTTTGTTTTTCAAGGATTCTCAGGCTTTCTATATTCACTACAGAGCTCCTCACTCTTGTCCTTCCACATACACCACTGCAGTTGCACACTTTATCTGTGCCAAGTATGACACAGGAACTGCCTTCCCCAGTGCTCTGAAGATCCTGCTTCTCCATGTGGCTTGATGGCTTCATATCACCTTAATGTCCTTTGGAACTATGTCCATAGATAAAGCAAGTATCTTAACTAATGTACATGCTGAACATCCTCTTGCAATGTGACAGTGTTTTAGAATGGACTGTATCATACACAAGTCAGTATTTCAGACCTGTGTCCAGGTATCATCTCAGCATTTGTACATAAGTGATGGGAAATGCCATTTTATCTTTTTTGTTGTTGTTGTCATTGCATTTCTTTGTTGTTGTTTATTTTGTTTTGTGTGTGTTTTGGTTTTTTTTGTAGCTCCAGCCATATTTAAGTTAGTCAGAAATGTAGAACAGAAACAGCTCTAAATGGCAACATGCCCATCTTTTGGACATCCCATCTTGTATTATATGTGACAACATGTTTTTATTCCCAGCTGCAGGAAGGTTCTAGGATAGCAGAAGCAGCTAGCAAGAGAAGAGAATATCTACCTAGAGGCAACCTGAAACTCTCAGGTTAAGTATTTTCCTTCAAACAGTAATGCTTTTTACCACTACCTATGTAGTGCATAAATAGCTCAATCCATACTGTTGTCAGTTACTCTGGGATGAACATTTGTGCTTGGCATCAAAGAAAAGAGTAGTAACAGATTATTGCTATTGAGAAGGTGGCCTTTTGGAAAACACTGGTGACTTGGCGAAAGGGCACCCTGCACAGTTGAAGAAATTCTGAGTTATTCTTTAAAGATGTATTTGGTTGCCAGGGAAGAGTGTAGCTCATACCTAGTTTTTAAACACTGTCTTGAATTAAATTTTGTGATGGTTGTAAGCTAATGGAGTCCTGGTAAGAAGATGGAACAGGGGTCACTTAAAGCATTGTTGGATGTCACTGACTTAGATTTCAGACAAAACTAAAATTGAAATTCCAATTGTAAAATGCAACTCTAGCGCTTGATAATAGAGGGGAACCACCAAAGGAAGATACAGGACTGTGTATACAAAGCAATATATTTCTAAGTATTTTTCCTTTAAAATTGACTTTAAGAGTAGATTAAGCATTTTTTTTTCAATGTGTAAGTGCTTTTATTCTTTCTCTTTTCATACTGCTAATGGCAATTTGACCACTAAAACTTGTATTATTCATTACCTCCACTGATAGAAAGAACTGAAAACAGAAGCTTAATCTTTCAGATGTGGAAAACCCCCCATTTCTCTAAGTTTTACACTGCTTCAAGTTTGACAATGAGTCTGACTCAGTTTACTCACAAAATACTTAAAGATACACTTAATTTTAATCAAGCAGGTAACCTTACTACTTCAGCAGAAAAAATAGATACACTTTAAACTAATGTGTTTACATGTTTTAATAGATAAGGACCAAGCACCTGGCAGAAATTAATTTATTAAAAAAATCAATAATGAAACACAGTATAGCTGGCTTCTCTTCAGGGACAGAAGTACTAAATTAAACTACAATTTGCACAAATCCTTTTTTTTTTTTTTTTCCAGTGAAAAATGTCTCCCTTTTATCAAAACTATTGTGGCATTTATTTTTCCTGAATGTTTCAACAGCTGCAATGAAGCAATTTGGCTTTCATTTCAAGGAAAGAAGAACTAGTCTAGCCCCTCAGGTTGTTGTGAAAACATGAAAAAGTGAATTCAAGGCTCTAAATCAGAAGATAAATGAGTTATTTATTGTTTAAATCTCACGACTACTTAATAGATGGGGTTGGAGATAATTGTCTTTTCCCTAGAAGAAATATATTCTTTTTTCCCTTATTTGTGGTACAGATAAAAATTACAGTTCAGGTGTAAGTACTGTAGCTCACAGAAGTTATTAATTATTTACAATAGAGATTAATATGCTGACATCCTTTACATTTATGAGAATATGGTGATGAACTGAAAGCATGAGCCTGAAGTGAATAAAAATAGCTTGAGTACAGGGCATATGTAACAAAGAAGCAGATCAGTTATGAACATATCCACCAAAATAATTAATTTACGAGACCTCAGCCATATAAATAATAGAAACCTTTGTAAGATATGCTAAGAGTGTTAAAATCTAAGAGCCACATTTAATTTTGTGCAATCTCAGACATCCACTAAGAAGAGCATCTAAGGGAAAACACCTTTGCTTTGTTGAGGGTTAATTCATATATTTTTTAAACTATTTATATTCAGCCTTGTGGGGAACAAAATATTTTCCCTCATAATAGCATATGCTGTTACATTATCCTTAAATCTGCCTAAGTGGCACAATGAACTCAAGTAAGAACAAAGACTATTTTACTGTTCTGGGCAAGAAGAAAGAATTTTTTCTCAGTGAGGGTGACAGAGCTCTGGAACAGGCTGCCCAGGGAGGTTGTGGAGTCTCTATCTCTGGAGACACTTAAGACCCACCTGGATCTGTTCCTGGGTGACTTGGTCTAGGTGATCCTGCTGTGGCAGGGGGGTTGGACTAGATGATCTTCTCGGTCCCTTCCAACCCCTAATATCTATGAATCTATGAATCCTCACTGCTACATGCACGACTGAGCAGTCACACTGTATGCAAAAAATCTTTCAAGTTTCAAAATACACAAAGCATCCAAAACATCTTGTTTCCCAGTTTTGTAGTCCTTTCCTCCCCATCAATAGCAGATGACCAGAACACTTAGTATTTGTATTTGTGTATATTTATTTGGTGTTTAGGACTGAACACAAACCAAGAGGTTCTGCCTACTTACCCACTCTTCCTCGTCATACTCAGAATGATGGGGTATCGAGTCCTGTCTTTTAATCTGAGAAGGATGACCCTGCTGTTGTAAATCAGCCCCCTCTTCTGCACTGTTTCTAGGCACAGCTGGTTTCTTAAGGACACAGCCAGGCCGGGCTGTGTATAGTGCTAAAAGGGCACTTCTGACCAGCTGATCCTTAAATGCATGCACAAATAACTCTGTCTAGAAAAAAAAAAAAGACATGGATAAAAAGGTTAGATCAAAAAATGCAATAATGCAATATAGCTATTATAACACTGAATGTACCCTTAAGTACAGTGGATATTTCTTTCAGAGTGGACTGAGAGGCTGAAAACAAAGTAGACCAACAAATAATGAGGAATAATTCTAGAGGTTTAGGGACATTATTACATTCTACAACCCCAGTGTTCCAAGGATTAAGACGAAAGCACAGTGTCATAAAGATCATCATCTTGTCACACAGTCCTATTGTATTTGAGTTCAAAAATTTGCCTGCAGAGACGAGTCACTACTAGAACCTATTCCAAGAGTAACCAGCCTCTATTCAATAATTTCCAAACAAGTTTCAGATAAAACACAATTAACAAATTTAAGGATCTTCTTAAATAAAACCAAAACACTCTACACCACTGAGATTGCAGTATTGCCAAAACCAGTGTTTCCACAAATCAGTTTTATTACCTAAGGGTACCAACCCGGATATCACAGCAGGTGATGACACCTGATTTCTAGCTTTATTATTTTTAAAGAAAGTAAACTGGGAAGTAGTTTTTCCGGGTTCATATGTCAGAGTGGGGAGATCATGTATGCTGCCACTACTCCATGTGCTCCACATCCCACCCAAGCTGCCAGAGCTCCTCTTGCCAGTTAGAGGCCCTTGTTCACAGGGGATGTTTTGCATTTCTTTCACTGCAATATTACCTGAATTTATTTATCCCAGGTCAGTGAGAGTTAGTTGCCTTCCTATTTACCCAGAATAGAGTGGCTTGTCACGTGCAGATTCAGATGCTGAACTGCCTTTGTGCACACGATCATAATTAAACAGGCATGTAGAAAAGTATGTAAGTTAGAGTCAGAGCAACCAGCATGACCAAGCAGTTGCCCAAAGATAGCAAATGCTAGAAATACAGGTTGCCCAGCCAAGCTTAATTAATCCCTTTCATCCTTCTTATGCAAAACCTGGAGAAGTAGCAAACAACAAAAAAACCAACCAAAACAAAAAACCCAAATGAAACATATTTCAAGTGTCAGGATCTATCTACCTGGATCTTTTTCCCAGTTTTTGTACTACTTCTTCTATCTCATGACTTTGTGCTAGTACTTGCCCACCTTTTGTATGCCTCTACTTCTACTCCACTTATATATCTTGCTTTCCTGACTCAATGTCTGTTCAAAAATTTGTAGACCATAATACTCTAAATTATCAATTTTTTGATTTCTTATCAATTTTTTTGTTTTGTTTTCTTAAAGCTCCAGCTGCTGGATTAGAGAAATCTCAGCTTTTTCCCATTTTCTTGATGTTTGGGAAAAAGATATTTTTGATCTTTAATATTTGCATGTAGAAAGGCTGAAAAATCGCTGCAAATAAAATTCAGTAATCTTAATAATAAGACCCTTAGGGATATGCAAGCTAAATCACATTTTTTTTTAAATGAACATCAGGACATTTCTCAGACCTGATTCTTTAGTGATTAAGCTTGGCAACACTATCTATCTCCCTGGCAAGTTACCAGGCCCATTGCCTCCTTGGTGCCTGAGACAAAGGATGCTAAGGAGGAACAGTTTTCCTTTATGTAGGCCTTCAGTACTGCTTCATGGTAGTCCTGACCTGCACTATAGGACAACTGCAGTTGTCTACATTTCCAGCCTCCACACAGTCCATGGGCAGAGAATACGTAGCCTTTGGGGAGCGCTGACAACAAACCCTTCTATAAAGAAGGAGCAAAGTGAGACCTGGGGAGATGTGTTTTTCTTGAATGGTAACAGCAAAGCTCCTCTTCCAGGCTGTTCTACTTTTCCACATCAAGCGAGTCCAAACTACTTGTCTGTCCCCAAAAAAGAAAGGATCATGGTTTTGCTGAGGTTTTGTACCTTCCCACCTCCTCAAAGACTGCTTGAGATCATTTTGGGTCTACTCATCAGAAATAGTAGTCAAAAAAAAGCTTTCCATTTCAGAAGGCTCTAAGTATTGGGCAACGAGTAAGGAATGACCACTATGACTCCAATGCATATTAGGTAACTATCTGAAAAGTTTAAGTAATATAAATATTTTATAGGGAAAATTTATTTTAAAAAGCAAAGCCACATGGAAGCAAATCTCCAATTTTCTCATATAGAAACTAAAATGCTTCTGTAATTCAATTCCATTCAGGGATTCCATTGGTTTAACAACAATCTACATTTTAACTGCATTTTCTTACAGCTCAGTACAGCTAAATTTGCAGAACATCACTATTTATAAAATTGTATTGAAATCACAAACCAAGTCTATACAGAGAAATGAAAACTTTGCAAATTCTTTTAGATACTTGACTAAGGAATATTTCTGCAAACAAAGATAGGCATAGCTGGAAAATGAATTTATCAAGCTTTCTGCAAGCTGCAAATGCTGATACACTTGTCGACAGCTAAAGGCTTCCTTAATCAATTAACAGAAAGTGTTGATAAAGTTTAGTCTCAGGAAAACACTACAGTAAATTGCAAATCATATATGGAGAAGTAAAACCATACTTAATACGAGAAAATAAGCCAAATTTAAGAAGCTGCAGTGGAATTATTTAATTTTCCATTTTCTATGCATGCAGCCAGTCTTTCTATTTCTAATATAAATACTTAACTGTAATTCACACATTGATAGTTCAGATCTTCTCACTGCTACCTCAGGTTTTTAGAAATAATTATTTTATATGTCAGGCTTAATGTTATCTTAAAATAAAAAGCAATATGCTTTTTAATATATTTGAGAAATTTAATCACTGGGCAAATAATTTTTATGACTTCTTCAAACAGCTGTTTAATTGCTAAATTTCTATCAAGTTAAAATGTAAAAGAACATTTCTTTTTTTACATCTAAAAAGCATAGAAATGGTGGGAGAGAAGAAGCACCTCATATACCTCAAGAATACTAGTAGGCATCACATAATTCTATTTAGAAGAGCATGCCAACCCATCTTCAATAGAAGCAGGGGCACACTGTTAGGCTTGCTTCTCCCTCACTGTAACGTATTGAGATACGGTACCTTAGGACATCGAGATGATGCTTCATAGTAATCATGAGGGGGTTAATGGTGGCATCAGGTGGGTTCAATCAATTCAGGTTTTTAAACTAAGTATTGCCCTTCCCTGAAGTTGGTACTCTTGGTCTTTCCCTTCCTCCCCAAATCTCTTCCCTCCTTCACCAGCAGCTGTCCCTCCATACTCACTTCCGCAATGGTTCCACCCCCCTTCTCAATTGTCTTTTCCTCAGAGTACATTCAGGAAAGGACAAGAAACAGTGGCCTGGTTTGAGTGTGAACCAAACAAATTCTGTTCAGTGATTTTACTTTTCAGCTCAGGTTTTCTAATTAACTGCATTTCCTCAAGTTAGCAGCATGTTTTGCAGACAGTGTCTGCTTCTAGCAGTGATAATACCTTATGTTGAGAGTTACTACCAAGGATTAGAATGCAGACCAAGGTCACTGCTAGAACTTGTATATCACAGAATCAGAATCACAGAATCATTTGGCAGGAAGAGACCTTTAAGATCATCAAGTCCAGCCATTAACCCTACACTGCCAGGGTCCCTAAACCATGTTCCCCAGCAGCACATCTACACTGTTTTTAAACACTTCCAGGGATGGGGACTCAACCACTCCCTGGGCAGCCCATTCCAAGGCCTAACCACCCTCTCTGTAAAGAAATTCTTCCTGATATCTAACCTAAAATTCCCTTGGTACAACTTGAAGCCCTTGCTCCTCGTCCTGTCATTTTTAACTAAGGCGAAGAGGTCGACCCCCAGCTCCCTACAACTTCCCTTCAGGTAGTTGTAGAGAGCAATAAGGTCCACCCTGAGCCTCCTCTTCACCAGACTAAACAATCTCAGCTGCCTCAGCCTTTTCTCATAGGAGAAACTCTCCAGACCCTTCACCAGCTTCATTGCCCTTCTCTGAAGTCATTCCAGTACCTCAACATCCTTCTTGTAGTGAGGGGACCAAAACTGGACACAGTACTCAAGGTGAGGCTTCACCAGTGCTGAGCACAGGGGTACAATCACCTCCCTGCTCCTGCTGGCCACACTGTTCTTGTTACATGCCAGGATGCTGTTGGACTTCTTGGCTGCTTGGGCACACTTCTGGCTCATATTCAGTTGTCTTATCCACCAGCACCCCTAAGTCCTTCTCCGATGTGCAGCTTTCCAGTCACTTCTCCCCAAGCCTGTAACACTGCAGGGTGTTGTTATGACCCA
This sequence comes from Corythornis vintsioides, assembly GCA_025447755.1. Taxonomy (NCBI): domain Eukaryota; kingdom Metazoa; phylum Chordata; class Aves; order Coraciiformes; family Alcedinidae; genus Corythornis; species Corythornis vintsioides. The sequence goes on along the minus strand of JAOEGS010003111.1, from coordinate 63,635 downwards.
AATGCACACTGGGGGATGCAGAAAGTGAAAGACTGTAACCTCAGGAAGGAGCGGACAGGACAGGTGATCCCAAACTGACCAAGATATTCCACCCCATAGATGTCATATCCAGTACAGAAAGCTCTGGGATCCGTAAGGTCTCTAAGCTAGCTAGGCTAGGTCCAACTAGGCTCTCAGCTTGGGGTGTTGTTCGTTGGCATTCTTCCTCTCTTGAGAGGTTCTCCTCCTCAGAGGACCAAGGAGGACTCTGTCCATATTGTCTTTGATCCCAATTGGTGTGTTCCTGAACCATGACAAGGAGATATCATGCAGCTCTTTTTCAGACAACTAGATTGATCTCTTCCAAACAAACTATTGAGGGTAGATAGAAACTATGGGCTGTCAGGTGGACATTTTGGCACCTGTGCTCATATGCTAACCAGTAATTTAATCCTGATCCTGAAAGTTAATATTAGCATATATAACTAAATCACCTTTATAAACTGAACATATTTGTGACTTTTCCAAGTTGAAGGGACTTTCTTCTTTGCCCCTTTCCTGTAGACAGACTCTCCAACAGGCCATGGTTCAAACAGTGGGTATCACAGCTGCCTGCAGCCTCTCTGAAATCTGACACTCCTGCCCAGACAGGCAAAGGTGGGAAGGGCAAAGCAAATGGTTATACATATTCTGTAGCTCTCGAATCTTCAGAAGAAACACTTCTTTGTTTGATTTCCTTTTCATGTGCATGCATATTTCTTTCAACTATTCCTATGTTTCATTTCCTGTTCATTTAATGGGCAGAACTCTACTTTCCTGCATCATCTGTGACACTCACAGCAGCTCCAGTGCTCTCAGAGTGACTGTGGATTTACACATCCGTGTGAGAGCACAACGTCTCTCTCCCTCCCCCATGGCTCCAATGCACTGCCTTCCCAGTATGTGGCAGAGCTCAAGATTCAGATGTGAAACTCTCCCATTGAACGAGATACTGCTGTGATAATAGTGCTCATCAGACCACAGGGATTGCCACTTCTCAATAGTTGAAGATATATTGAAATGGTTATTGATAGTGTTATTAAGCCATATTGAGAGCACGTTACAGAAGGTATGGCCCATGAAGTGATGGAAAACTTTTTTCAACCCCTCTGGTCATAGCTATAGTGTTTAATATTTTTATAGGATAACATATGCTTAGAAGTACTTCAGACTTCAGCTAATCTCCAGTATCACTTTGTGAGACAGGTGAAAAATATTATCTTCCTTAATTTAGAGCTGAAGAAACTAAGATGACAAAGAGCCTACAGCTACAGAGAAGTATCACAGGAGAAAGAGGATTAAAACTCAAGACATCCTGGCGCTAGCTTCCTAGCTTTTTTCAGGCTGCAAACACCATTTCTAATCAGTGACTATACTAAACCTCATGCACAAACCTGGCTTCAACTAACTCCCACAAGCAGCAGTCTGAAATATCACAGAAAGAGAAATAAAACATTATTTACAATAATATTTTTTTGATAAACCCCAGTATGTGTCCACTAGAGGATAACAGACAGATGAAATTAAATTAATTATACATTCAAATAAACTTTTCTAGATTTCATTAATTTTATACACAGAAAGCCTCCAGAAATGCTAAATAATATTCTTTTTTCTGATAGCAACATTCTGAAGCTTATTTTAGCAGAGCTTATTTAACGTTTTCTGATGCTATGAAAGTCAATTTATGCAGAAAAAACATCCAGCAGTTAGAGACTCGGTTATTCCATTTTCCATTGCAGGGAAGATTTGAATCTTACTTTTTCTGAAAGCATCTTTAAAGAATTCTTCAAGCTGTCTGGAGAATGCTGGCTTGCAGAATTAAGCAGCAGGTCTGCATGGCTTGATATGAGAGGCTGTAGATGATTGATGTTGCTGAGAACTTCTTTTGCCTTGGCTGTGTTTTCAGGTGAATAGTAAATACACTGGTATCCAGTACTGTAATAACAGAGAGTCACATAATGTCAAAATAATTTCTGCTATTAATAACAATGCTTAATGCACTAAAAATCTTTGCCAGTAGCGCTGCAACAAAATGACAGATACCTAAACTTCACTGATATAATTGAAATGCTCCTTCCTTTAAGGGCAAAACCAAATGCTTGCTTGGACAGTAGAGGACAACACATTGCTCACTATCATATGCTCCAAGTAGTACTGTTCAATTTAGTAATCCCATTGAGTGATTGATCTTAACATTAAAAAAATAAATTATTTATTAAAAAAAGAAGTAATTCTGAAGAGACAAGAAGTTTGACCTAGTGAGGTAATAATCACAAAGAGCATAAGGCTCCTTATTTTTCCAAATGGACTCTGCATCACATTATTAACTACTTGAGTATTTCAAAATGAGCTATTAATGTTTAGCTGGTCCATGGCCCACAGTATGTTTTGATTAGCATCAGTGATATCCAGAAAGAGCTGACAACCAGTCATCTCCAATAAAACCCTGGGTCTAATTTGCAAGAAGAGAGAAATGGGATGTGGGAGTCAATTGATACAGAAGCGCACAAATGTACACTGCAAATTTCCTGCTTTCCTTTTAACTGTTCACAATCTGCTGCAATTCTTTTGCATGACTTCTTTTCCTATCAGTCCTTTGTTTCCCCAACACTAATTTTGCAATATCCTTTTATACCATTATTCCAGAATACCATTTCAGACAGCATGCATACACCTCCTGGTTCTTTGCTGTAGTATACATCTCCCCACCTAAAAATCTTGTATGCACTCCTTCCCTTATTAAAGGCCTGCTTCAGTCTTTCAGAAAAACTAACCAAAATCTGTTGCAGTTTCAGATTAACCTATAATGTTAACACAGAAAAAAGGATAACCAAGCAATATTGGAACATTACCAATGTGAAAGCAATGTACATACTGCTCCACACTTGTTTTTTTATGTCTCCCTTCCTTCCTTTAGTGTCTTTTCATCATATATCATTCAGTCTTTTCCACCCTTTCACCACTGATATAATTTCTATCTTAATTTTACATAAGACCTGAATTTTGACACTCATGAAATCCTTTGAACTTCATGTATTGCTTCTCATTTCAGTCTTTTTCAAGATCTCTTCATTCCCCCATCTCCCCTTTGTGTCTTCTAGTGTCCCTTCCAGTTCCTCCTCATTAGTTTTCTAAAAATTATAAATTAAATTTAATTCAACAAAGGACATAAGCAACACACATTCAGAAGTCCAAATGAAGTCACTTCCATAAAACTTAATAGGCTTAAGTCTTTTGGCAAATAAGGGGAGATTCAAGCTGTCTCAAAATTAAGCCTCTTGCTTACTTTGATGAGTTACAGTCCCAAATGCCACAATACCCTGTCCTATTTTTCTGTCTTTCACCACTGTCTCCATTTTTAGATGCAATGCTTTGTAGCAGCAGTCAGGATGAATGGCCTCTGCATCAGTGAAGCTTTGTCATTATCAGTCATACCAGCCACACCAAAATCACTGGGTCTCCAATTTGCAGTCCCCTACACTAGTTGTTAAGACTGCTGAATGCAGAGGTCAGAATTATGAATATTTCAACAAAATAAAACATATAAATTGTCTTTCCTGTGAATTGAGAAAAAAAAATAAAACCCCCATACCTCAGAGAAACAAGGAAAAGGCTGCAGCTCTGCCTTCAAGGTGCCAACACTAGTAGTGAAATGAACTTACAAAGATCTCTCTACATTCACTGAAACTCTGTGACATCAGACTCAGCAGACAGGGAAGGGACAAAGAGTCTATGTTAACTGTAGTGAAGACAGTCTTAAAAGTCTTGATACTTCACAGCACTGAATAATCTTCTCTAATTCCCCTTCAGGACTCCCACTCTCGTTATTAAACAGTCTTTTGCAGGCTGAATCTGGTTAACACTGTTATCAAGCTCACCATGCACATAGTCCTTTCTGGGATTCCCCTCAGCCTTTAATTCCCAGATCACTTTCACTGATCTCCCATAGCTCTAAGCTTCACTGAATATTGCAACAGAAAAGCCACAGATAATGCTGTAAGAAAAGAAAGAAGGAAGAGAGATACTAAACCTGTGGGAAGTTCTCATTCTAATAAAGCAAATCATAGCTCTTAAATAAAGGAAATAATGAAGACAGAATGACTCTTTCTTCAGAATGGTGTTCTATCAGACCTCATTATATGGCTATCTTTAACATTTCGTGAACCCCAGAAAGCGTAAGGTGACTCCAAATATTCAGTTTCTTTCTGAATTTGAGGGCACCTTCCTTCCTCTTACCAAGAAAGTTCACAATTGCCTTCCAGAAACAACATGTTTGGGTGTATATGAAATATCTAAGAGTAGACTGAGATTTTTTGTGGCCTTACTGTTCATGAAAAGACATTACTATTCGCAACGCACTGAAATTAGTTTCCCTACAGATAACTACTTTTAGAGCTTGCTGCCACATATAGCTATGGTATTTAAGTATTATTACTGAAAGAAGCAGATGCCAACAGGAGCTTTTCACAGGTGTGCTAATGTAGAAACCAGATGAAGGGAATTACAAATAAGAAGAAACTTTTGCATAAGGGCAAAGGCCAGATGGGTAGGTCCAGAACAGGAAATCAGCAGCCCTATGAAAACTTACCTTTGATATGTAAAATATATAATTAGTCATAGACCTTTTGAAAAACTAATAATGTCTTCTGGGTTAAGTTTCAAAGCTCTCACTAAGAACATAAAAATACCATTTAATAATTTCCATATATTGGCACCATCATTAACTATGTACACATGGACAGCAGTGGTCATTCGGGTTTTAAAATTGCTTTAATGACATTGTCATGTAATTTGAAAAAAAAACCCAACATTAAATTGACTACATATGCAATTTTAATTCCAAATTAACAAAGTTTTGCCTGAGAATAAATACTGCAATATGCTAAATGTCTCATTTTTAATGACACTCTGTGTAACTCCATTCCTGCTGTTAACTGAGTAATTTGTGTGACTGAGTTAAATTGTCACCATCTGGGACTGGGTTAAAATCTTTCAACAATGAACATTTGACCTCACATTTTTCACGGTCAAAATCGCAGTCATTAGCATCATGAATACAGTTAAAGCACACACAGGGAGAACATCTACCCTCAGATAACCTCAAGCTTATACACATTACTGAAGATACCAATTCAGTGTCTTATTTACGCATCACATGTATTCTGTCTAAAGTGAGAAGTTATGATCAAAAATAAACTGCTAGGTAAAAAAACTCAGGGAAATTTGCTGCCTCAGGAAATAAATCTAAACCATATGATCAGTGCTTGAGGTTTTGAAAACAGGCTTGAGAAAGTTCAAAAGTTCAAATGAAGTTGTTTTTTGGTTTTGGGTTTTTTTTTTTAAGATTCACTTGCACACATGGAAACCCTAACTTGTAATCCCTAGGAAAATGAAATTATGTTATCAATTCTGTCTAATGCATCTTTACTTATGAAATACAAGTATCTACCACTGTTTATTTTGAAGGAACGGTTACCTGTACAGCTCTTGCTGCTCTTCTATTTCCTCTTCATTCCTAACGGACCCTTGGAATAAGTGTACATGAATGCCTTCAGCTGGTAGTGGGACAAGAGCTTCCATGGAAAGAAAGGTCAAGGTGTTCTTCATCAGCCCCCTACAGCCCCAAGTAGGACAGATGCTATAGTGGTAGAAGTGAATCTCATAGTGATTCTTCCTAGGAAGGCTCACTCCAGGAAGGTTGAATACATAGGGAAAGCTTTCTACAGCTCTTCAAATTTATCTTAGATTATCTTTATTTTGGTGGAAAGATGCAAATAGCCTTTAACATAGAAGAGAATCTTATGTGCTGTAACTGAACATGGTTCTTACCAAGAAGAAAAAGGCACTGAGCCTCACCACAAGCCTGAGGCCAAGTAGTGCCTTTCAGTAGAGCCTTCTCGTGTGTCTTTTGAGAAATAATGGCAAAGTTAAGGATTCGCTCTCCTCCTGCCACTCCCAGAATCTATGTTGATGCAACAGTTTCTTGCTCTCCAAAACATAGACCGTTATTCATAGATTCATAGATTCATAGATATTAGGGGTTGGAAGGGACCGAGAAGATCATCTAGTCCAACCCCCCTGCCCGAGCAGGATCACCTAGACCAAGTCACCCAGGAACAAATCCAGGCGGGTCTTAAGTGTCTCCAGAGATGGAGACTCCACAACCTCCCTGGGCAGATCTTTTCTAATCTTCATATGCTAAGCTTCCCCAAATCCTCCCCTTCTTTAACCAGCAACAGGCCCCTTTCTTTTATGCCTGCTCAAGGAATGCTTCAGGCAATTTTGTCCAGAGAGCCCAGTGGCTGGAATACACTGTGATGAAATTTTTATATCTCAATGAATAGCACAAACTTTGGCAGTTTTTCAGCAAAACTTCCAACAACCTTAATATATTGATTTTTATGGTCAGTGAAAAAATGGTTTTCTCCATGAAGTCTCATCTCTCTTTTTCTCACACATATAGATACACACACACACACACACACACACACACACGCACTAAAAGAGGACAGTGAGCAAAGAATAATGCCTCTGTGAACAGTGTTAGCATGACAGGCTGTAGCTTCCCTTTGAGAATAAAGGTTACAATTATATCAAACACAAATCGTTATTATTTCAACATCTCTGGGATTTTCAGTGAAACAGTATCATTTCAGGTTCCTCAGAGAATGGAAATGTGTTGAAGGTTATGAAACTCAGGTAAAGGGAACCCTGTAGATCTTGGCATTAATAAAAATGTCTGCTAAGGAGGACATTAGTGAAGGAGCACACCTCTCACCCTGAACCAAAATCTAGGACTCATCAAACAAAACCAGGGTCCTTTCAAAGAGTTCAAATTCAGATTAAATTGTGTTTAAAAAAACCCAAAACAAACAAAAATCCTTTTCAATACTATTCCAGATTTAAGTTTTTGCTAGATTAAAGAACATGCTAGAAAGAAATGGTGCACAAAACCATAGTGAAGATTGGTGACACCTCTGTTTTTCCTGATAGTTCGTACTGGGGCATTAAAATTTTTGTAATCATTTTTAAATAAGAAAATAAATAAGATTTTAAATAAGAAAAAAATCCTTGGTACCTTGAAAGTGATTCATGACCATTTCAAGTAGAAAGGCTTCACATGTGTATAACTTACAGAATGTCTGTCTTAAATGCTCCTAACGCAACCTGAACTCTAAAAATAATAATTTGCTGTGCCATCTAGACTGATGAGAAGACAAGCTCTTCTATTTGCTGTAAGAAGAAGCAATCTATACTAACAGGCCAGCAGAACATTGAATCTTAACAAGTCACTTAATTTCTTTTAGCTAGAAATAAGGAAGGAAAAAATAAAAAGAACCAGCACCATAAAAAAACCCTTAAATAAATTTATCTCATACACAGATAATTAATATTCTGTAATGATTTACCATACCTTGTCACACTTCAATTATTTCAATTTAAATAAAATAATGCCTAAACGGGATTAAAAAACCAGCATCCATTGTTCTTACTGGACTTATAAAGTTTACTACCAGCTATTAAAGGGACAGACAGACTAGAGTCATGCCTTCCAGACATGCCTGATGTTTGTAGTGGTAAAGTCTTTTATCTGTCTCTGCTGCAGATGAAGAACAGCACAGATTGTGAACAGTTTATAAAGCATTGGACATGGCTTCGCATACCACTAGGTCTTGTTTTTCACCTGAAAGAAAAGCTTCTCTCCCTGTTATTTGAGATCATAGTTTTAGATTTATTTTTTTTTTTCTATCATTCTTCATGTGACTTGCCTGGTGGTAACAAATGAGAGAAGAACTGCAAAAATACTGCATTTTTAATAAATATTACTATAGAGTATTTCCCCCTTTTTCATCTGCACAACAACGCATATTCTGTGTAATGAAAATACATAAGACCTATCTTCAGATACACATTCTTTCCACATGCTTCTGTTTGACAAACTTTCACAGAATGTATGTTTCACTCTTGGTTTAGTTTGTCTTGGTTTGGCACTTGCAAATGCAATTACACTTTTGTAGTGGGCTATAACTTTGCTACCAGTTAACAGATCCTCTTGTCTGTTAATTCCACAAAGTACAGGGTTGAGCAAGGACTATTTTGTGATATGCTGACACTGCTGGATAGCCCAATAAACTGTTCTAATAATCAGCCTGAAGGTCAAAGGCACACAAGGTTTCCTGTCATGTGCACTAACAATGCCTTGAAAGATACTGGGATTGGCTTGAGGAAGAATCTAGTCCCATATCTTCCTGTAGGTCTCCATCTCAGCCTGGAGGAAAAGGCTGCTAAGTTTCATTTTATTCTGTCCATTTTATATTCTGACTGATACCTCAAGGTATCATTCCTTCCTTCATCTGAATCCTCAGAAAAGCTGCTCCCATTGTAAACCAGAAAATTTTAATGGTAAAAAGCTGCCCCTGGAAATGCTGTGTGTCCTCAAAGCAGTCTCATGCAGGTGTGTACAAAATAAAGTTGTCATGATCACAGTGAAAGAAATTTATCTGTGGTAAGAATAATGGTCCTTTCAAGTATCTTTAAAATAAACCCAGTCTTGAATATTCAAATAAGTGAGATCATATTCAGAGTTTGCTTATTCCTGTCTTTCAGCTCACCTAAATTCTTCTGGCTAAAGGAAAAAAACCAAACCAAACCAACGAACCAAAAAAAAAAACCAAACACATCCCAAAATCAAAATTAATGTGAAGTTTTCTCTGAGCACCCCTCAAAGTTAGGAGAAAACTTCCAAAATTCATATTCCCTTCTTACTGCTTTGTGGAAATTCATACACTAAGTGATTTATTTCTTCAGGTCTGGTCAGTGATTTGCTAAAAACTGCAGTCCCCTGTTGTCAGTGCTCAAACTTCACTTTTTTAGCCTGATTCAATCTCTCTCTCTTTTTTTTTTTTATTTTTTTAATTTTTTTTTAAATATAAGAGTCAGACAGGATAGTATCACAGTTACCCTAGTTATATCAACCTAAAGAAAGCCTTTTGCTTTTCCAGGAGAGCAAGGAAACAAAGAAAATTGTGCTGACAGAGTAAATGTCCAGTGTTCTGTCCTTCAAAGTCATCAAAACAGAGGTGCTTCTGAGTGGTTCAAAACAGTCTAAGAAGCAGGGCAAATATAATGTGATCTGTAGGCACTTTGAAACAGGTTTAATAAAACCTGCACAAAGCTTTACCCAGTGCTCCTGAACACAATCCTCTATCAACTTAGAGGATTGAGTCAGTGAAACAGAGTGAATAGAAAGAAGAGGCTGTGCTGCACTTTTACCATCCCAGCTTTTTGACTCATAGCATTGCACAGGATCCAAAGAAAGCCCATCATCATCTCCTCTGCCCTGCTATGGGCAACTAAGAAACAAGAGTATTATCTCCTCATTCCTATGAGATACTGCAATATGTGTTTTCCCAGGACGAACTCAAGACAGACTAGGTTTCTTCCCTATAAATAATTTTCCTTTTTTTTCTTTTTTTCCTCCAGTGAACAGAAATCACAGTTAGCAATTTCAAGTTTGCCTCACATCTATCTCCCATTTTGGAAATCACATTCTTCCCATGTGGAGAAGCTGCAGGACCATGTGTAAGAGAATAATTTCATTTTCTGAAAGCTGAACACTTTGAAGACTGGAACTTGCAAGTTCTTTATATCCCTTACAACTTTAATTTCTTCTTATGAAGTATAATAAAAATCCACGAACCACTACTACAACTATATCAACTCAGATGCTATCAGTAGCAGATATTCTTTAAGATGAAGAAATGTGCCTCATAGGTCTCCATATCATGAGGTTAAGGCTGCCTGTACCAGTCTGCTGGCAGCAGAATAGGTACCTACTGTTAACACAAAGTCCATTCACAATTCTCATGTGGTAAATGATACTTGTGTTTCATTAGCAACTTTTTTCACCAGAGGTGGGCAGGGAAATCAAGGCTGTGAGAAGATTTAGTAGGGTGCTTATGTCATGCAGTGCAAACAGTAAAAAAAAATAATAAATACTGTTTTGTGTATATCTGCTGGGTTTTGTTTGGTGTTAGCACTGATACCAACTTCTAGTCAACATCAAAGTCAAAGCAATTTTTTTAATCACTTCTTATTTTATCCTTGATGATATTGTACCCACAAAACATTTTTAAGCATTGATTATAATGGAAATAATTTTCTGTGGAGCATCATGATGATTTAGATCAGTGTACATACACTCCTGCTTCCTGTATTCCCTTTCAAATGCTGTGTCACCCATCACCTGGGGTTAGCACAGTTAGTCCAAGCATTATGCAGTGACGACTGTGGGTGATATCAGTGACAGGTGTGGTTGTTTGAAATTCTTAACAGACACAGCAACCAACACAAATACCTAAAATTCTTAGTTAGCAAAATGTGCAACTAACACTTAGGTATACATTCAGTGGCTAACAAAGCATTTGAGTACAGCAATAAAGTGAAATCCCAGATAAAGGCTTTATCTTTGCTTAGTCTGATTGAGGCTTTATGAAGACTAAGAGTACTTCACAGATGTGTTAAAAATATTTTTTTTTCACATATGCCCAGAGGAGTCAGAAATGAAGATGCTACTATTTCCTTATTGAAATACTGTCAGAGTCTACTTTCCAATAAGCACAAGAATTAACAGATATCTCATACTAAAGTAGCATGTTTTCAAGCACTGATATTCCTCAAGCCTCTTGAAATATGGGGAATTTCGCAACTCTGAGTTTGTGTTCAAAATAAGTCAACATTGAAAGTAAACTGTGCTTCCATTTTGCAGTTCAGCAAAGCAGGGAAGATAAAGGAAATATATTGTGAATGCATCCTTGTCCAGTCCTACTAGATTTTAATCTTCCATATATTCAGGAGGGTAAAATGTTTTGTTACTCAGTAAGCTTGTAACTTTTTAATGCAACTTCACTGGCATTTTCCTAGCTTCTTAGAAAAATACTTACTTTCTTCTTTCTGCCTCAAATTTACTCAGCAGTTTTCGGAGGCCACCATTCTTAAATCCTTGGAAATGTGCTGCTGGGGCTCCCACGGTGATGACATCATACAGAGCATCTGGAATGGGAATAGACAAGCACAGAGATTTGCATGTGCCTACGCCCAAGGTATGGCAACACTATGGTATCTACTCCAGAAGACATGAGGAGTCTGTTATTTCCAAGGAATAAGTGAGCATCTGTGTCTCAAGGAGGCCCAAGAGCTTATCAATCTTCCCGTACAGCCACCTGCATACTGTAGAAAGTTTATCTGATTTATTGCTACACCTAAATTATATGCCACAGTGTAGAACAATCTTCTAGCTCCGCAGTTTACAAAGCTGCCAAGTAAATTGGCCTTTTGTGTATTTCACTTTATTACTCCTTCCATTACTTAACTTGTAGTCATGTTGAGATGTACAGATTCATGCATTTTGGAGTCAAAAGAGACCATTATGACAGAATACTCTGACTGCCTGAATAACACAGGCTACAGAACTGCAGCGAGTGATTCCAGCATCAAGCTTCTGGCTGAGTGAAGGAATCTTTTTTTTTTTTTTTTTTTTTTTAAATAATCTAAAGTTGATTTTAAAATTTCAAGTGTTATTGTATTCACTGCACTCCCAGAGAAGCTGCTCCAATGATTAATCCATCTGATTAGTAAACATCTCTATGGATTTTCTTTTTTTTTATGTCATAGAACAACACTCTTCAATTTAGCATTAAAGAGGTAATTATATCTGAAAGTGGAATATAAAAAAAAAATCAATGACATATACTTCCTTTTTATATATGTTTATAAACACAGAGCACACCAGTTGTTTTCATCTGAAAAGCTGCCAGAATGGAAAATATACTACTGAAATTCTTGCTGAGACAACAAACTTACTTTTGTTACACTCTACATGTACCTGATGTCTAATGACATACAGATGAACTTTTTCTATGGATGTATGCTTAGAGAACTGGAGATGGAACATCAGCCTCTCGTTTTGTGCCTGTGACTGATTGTCAGTGTAAAGATGATTTAATTACATGCCAAACCATAATAATTATTCCTTCAAAGCTTAAATTTACATTTGCAGAATTTACATTTGCTGAGCAGTACATGGTTTATGCCCAATTTTACTGAAGGTAAAAAAATACAAGTCAAAATGCCTCATTCTTAAAATGTATTTCTAAAGGAAACATTAGAAGAAGGTTTTTTTGTCAACTATTTTATTCATTAAGGAAGCTTTCCATGTAAATTAAAATCTAATCCTCTCCTAAAATAGAACTTTTCTTGCATTCTGATGATAAATATCCCTAGAAGCAAGAACACGGTACAAATGATTCACAGTTAATGAACTATGTTTTACTTTGAGCTGAATCTCAAAGCACATTCAGTCAAATTGATTTGAACTCTAATGAATTGGTGAGTCTTCAATAAAAGGAGAAGTGACATAATTCCTTTAGCCTAAAGGTGAGCTTCAAGATTCTTAAATAGGCCATTCGTTCAGGTCTTCATATAGATTTATCTATAATACATAATCTTGGGCTATTAGAGATCCAAGTTGAAAATAAGTAGTTCTATTGCTTAAAACAACTGTGGCTTGGCACCAAAAAAAACAGATGACCCACCAGGTTAACTGAATAATGGCTTTTGAATGCGCGTTCACAGATAACTCATGAAACTACAGGAAAAAAAAACAACACCAAAAAACACACAAAAAACCAACAAAACAAAACAGAACATTTTGAAGACTAAACATCAGTGTTTTTTTTCCAATTTTGCTTTAAAAATAAGCAATAACCTGCTTATAGCTACTTGGGGGGGGATTTATCCAGAAGGAAACATTCATCAGCCTGTGGCCTCTTCTCAGCACCATCAAGAACAGTTGTTTGAGACACAAAGACATTTGGAACCTACCCCATGCAAGCAAACGGGGAGAGCAAGGATGGTAAAGACTAAAATGTCTGTGACCCTGGTGATGGGCACAAGGCAGTCTCATTCCTGATTTCTAGAGCACAGCACAATGGAAAGTGCTGCCAGAGTCAGGAGGTAAGTGTGCTCCACTTACACATCAATGCAGCTCCTTGTGAAGGACATGCAGTGTCAGCATGAGTGCACTGGTACAGGAATGCTCCAGTAACTCACAACCATCATTCACTTTAAAAACAGACTACTGCTGACAACTCTCTCCAGTGAGGGCAAAGCTTAAAATGCAGCAGTCTCATAGGAGCTGTATTATATTGCCTGTGTGTTCCCCCAAATTATTAATTATAGATGTTTAAAAAAAAAACAAACAACAAAACCCAAAACAAGCTAACCTCAACCTTTCCTCAAATACTTTAAATTTCAAGGAAGAAAATGCAAAATGGAGTACAAGGAAATTAAGCTTTAAATCCATCACCATTTCATGCTCTGACTCAAAGATACACTCATCTCCTACTTATATAAGCGAAACACTAATACCCGTTGCACACACACCAAAACCCAACAATTCCTTCACCATGCAGAAATATAAACTCCCTGCTCATCACTCTCTCCTGAACAAAAAAGAGCTTTTGCAACATGGTGACATGCACAGTGACACAGTAGTTTTTCCATAAACACAAGCTTTATCAGACCCATCTAAAGACCAGAAAGATTTTTATGTCAAGCACAGCTCAGTTTTGAATTCAAGGCAACCTGCCTTCACAGGATGAACTTAGGATCTCACACTAGCCAGAAGCAAAATAATATTTTCTACAATTGACAGATTTAAAACAAGGACACTTGATGTATAAACAGGGACAAAAGCAAAGCTATTTCAAGATAGAAATTTAACTTCTGTACGATGATGGATGAAGTAAAACGTGGTGTTTATCAAATGGATGAGGATACTTTTATGCTGTAACAAAATGGCATTTTTCTCAAACCTGTTTCTACTGGAAGTTAAAGCAAACATGTCTATTCCATGTCTATACCCAATAACAACCTGAATCAAAGTTCACTAAAAGTAAATCTGCTATTTAACATGTTGAAAAGAAAAGCACATATGCATGTGCATACACATTATAAATGGACTTAAAAACTATCTTGGATATCCAAAATTAAGGTGTCTGACACTGTAGGGTTAATGACAGCTTTATGGCTTATCAGCTTGTTTAATCACCACCTTTGTGAATGTTTACATGCTTGCCTTTTTCTTTTTTCTTTTTTTCCCTGCTGGCAGTCTCTTGGTTATACTCCAGTTCACCTTAGATACGTGCCAAGCAAAGCACAAGATCAGACCAAGTCCATGTCCAAATGCTACTTACTCCAGAATGATCAGTAATTGCTACAAACTGCTCAAATTGTTTATATCTAATACAAGACACAGTTCTTCAATGCTCATAAAATGAAACATTTCAGAGCACTAGACAGATGAGGCACTGGCTATATAATATATACACATAAATAATTCCTTCAACCAAAGGAGAATATAGTAACAATCTTCAATTACATTTTGTTATATTGATACTATAGTGCTACCAAAATGCCCTAAACATATTAAGGAACCCATTTTGTATACAGAGATATGAAAAGAACTACCCATAACGAATGTGTCATTCTTCCAAAAAAAAGTGTAAGCAGATTTTAACACAAGCTCTCTTATATTAACATTTCGGAGTTTCTGAACTTGAGTACTGAACTTGAGAATAAGAACAGTTTTAGTCCAATCCTCATGTCAGTGGAATAAATGTTAGCTAAAGAAAAAAAAAAAAAAAGAAGATTTTTATAATTTAAACAAAGTTCTAAATTTAGAAGATTATTCTAACATTTATCTCTTTCTGTACCCTTTTCAATTATGGATAAACCATATGCCACAAGCAAAGTGGTTTTGGAGGAGAAAGGAAAAAATTCATTAAAAACTAAACAAAACTCAGATAGTATAAAAGTTGTGGGTGATTAAGCAAATGGCATATTTAATTCAATTTTTTTTTATTTTTTTATTTTAGCAAATAAGCATACAGTGACCTGTTTCCAGATAAGTTTTCAAGAAAAGAAATAAAATTAAGGTTCTGACCACCTGTAGTCATTGCAAATCTAAAAATGCTTTTGAGTTCATTAACTTCTAAATGTTAGCTAAATTATAACTTGTGCTGTCATATTCTGTAACTATAAATGCCTATCTTGATAAAATGTTTGGCAGCACTGTTGTTTGGTAAAAGAAACAGTGAAGTATTGAACCAGTACAGTATCTAAGAGCCAACCAGAAGTCCCCATGTTCCAACTGGGCTGTGGATGAACACCAGCAGTAGACAGTATAATACTCCTATAATTATTGTTTATAACTACTGTTTCACTAACCTGTTTAGATTCAGAGTGTATTTATGAAGCAAAAACCTTAGAGAGTCTAATTTCATTGTTTCTACAGTCACAGCAAATTTAACAGATCTCAAATGATCAAAAAATTATTTAACAGACTGTGATTTGCTCATATGTATATATATTTTTTAAAAATAATAATTCTTTAATCTGTAAAGGATGCTGCTAAAGGTATATGTAAGAATCACAGGTGACATTACAGAAAATTATCCCCCTTTCCAGAGGGTATTAGAAGTTTGCAGTAGTTCAATATTTCCGTATAATCAGTCAGATACTGTCACTTAACACTAAGCAAATGCTTCTATGGCACAGGGTAGCACTGCATAAGCTGATTTAGGCACAAGCAGTGCTGGGCTCGTTAAGGCTTCCTAAGAAATAGGAGATATTAAGTTTAGAAGTAACAGTGTCCTTAATGGAACCATGCAACTTGTATCACCTTGTTTGGTGAGTTCATCATGGCAACCTCTGTGAGGAAATGCATTGTGCTCTATCACTATCTCTGGTGGCACACTGAGGGGAAAAAAAAAACACCAAATACCTTAGGAACAAGACAGGTAAGATAGGCTTTTACACTACACTGACATTATGGATCACAATGAAAAATTAAGCTGATGCCCTAGAAGGATGAGAGTCTTACTGAACATGGTACAGTGTGTCAGTATGAATCATGACAGTATTAGTTCTGCACTGCTACAACAGAGTATTTTTAACCATGCATAGGTTACCAACACATTTCAGTGAAATAATTCTGCATCTACTTATTTATTTCAAGTGTTATAGAAGCAAAATGAGTACATCATCTCTGGAATTTATTTTCAAGAACAAACTTAAAGAGCAGTTTAATGAAGCACTCCTTAGCTTTCGAAGACCTGCAGTAAATATCCAAAACTTGCAGCTTCAAAAGATGAGGCTAAGGAATCCCTGGCGTGGCTTTAACTTGGGACCCAATTCCCAAGTTTCAGCAGAGACTTGAGGCTTCTGATCACATAAACCCAAATTGTACATAAATTTACTAAATAAATCAATTTTATATTATTACTTCCCATGCTTTTTGTCTGTAGCATCTTTCTGGCCTACCTACAAATTTAGCAACACTGTTGCCATTAAGCGAAAAATTAAAAATGACCTAGATTCAACTCTCTAAACAGCATACCTCTCAGTTCTACTGTGGTTTTAAGGTTTCATCTGAAAGCATGTCCAGTCCACCTAATATTCATTCTTGAAACCGGATATATAAATTTACTCAGATTTTCTAAAAGGCTAAAATAGAAACCACACCTCTGAGATGCAAGTTTAATTGTATTTCAATGCTTACTTTGTCATAATTGAGGAATTTCTCCACAGAATACACTTTACCTTTCAATCGAGGACTATGCACATGCATTCTCTGCAGATGAAGATTTATTGGAATGAATTCTAATGTTTTTTCTCCCTTGCTACAGCTTGATTTGAAGGAAGAACCTGAAAAACAAAAGTTTAAGGAATCGTTATCTTAAGTACCCAGCAGATGTTTTGTCGTCTTTTTAATGCTAGGACAATACTTGTATGTTAGGAGTCTTCTTTAATTTACTTTTAATGTGTAAATGTATATTAGGAGAAGAATGGTTCACTTACCAAGTCTCAGCGTGTATCCATATTAGAAGGAACAAAACAGCTTTTAATTCACAGAATCATCTCATTTTTTATTCTAGGTGATAGACAATTTTTCCTGCTGCCTGAAATAGGTCTCCAGTTTGCTGGAAACAATGTTGCAGTTAATGTGCATTATGTTTATTCTGTGCTAAAACCACAGAGGTACAGAGCTATGATGGTATTACATTTTCACCACGTAACATTATTTTTCTTTCAACAGAAGTACAACATTGACTAGGCTATGCATTCTTCCTAGAAACTTCAAATAAAGAAATATAAACTAGCTTAAGAAAAGCTACAAATGAGGTTGTTCTTTTGTTGGGGGTTTTTGTTTGTTAGGGTTTTTTTTTGTTGTTTTTTTTCCTCCCTACAAAGTCAGAATCACAAGAAGTATAAAAATAAATAAACACCCCCCCTGCCCCCAAACAACCCATCAAACAATCTGTTTGCACACTTCCAAAGTAGGATGAGTTAATTCTGTGGTTGGTTGATAGGAATACAATCAAAATCCAACAGTATGGAAATGAAATTTATCTGGAGATATTTGATACAGCATATATGTAGACAAGACAATGCAAAGAAAGATGGTCCTATTTTCCCACACAGGCAACCCAACATTTACTTAAGACCATTTTTCTAGCACCCTATCATTTTGCCAACTATCAATCATTTGGACTAAAAGTCTTTTTGACTTGCTCAATCAATATTTGCTAGAATTTATCTGTTGAAACAATCTGTTCCGACAGGAGTAAGCATCCCAATGCAAATCACATTCTCAGAGGGGACCAATGAAGCTCCAACCAGCCAAGCCTGCACAGACTGCTACCTAAACTCAGTAACTTAAAATACCAATTTAACAGAGATTAAGAGCAAATGTAGCAAGCAATTGACAGAGAAGTCAAATACTCAGGCTTGATAAAATCTAGGGATTCAAGCTGCAAGCAGAAGTCACTGATGATAAGGAATAGCAGTGGGAAACCTACATCTGGAAAGAGCAGGAAGACAAATTATGGGAGCAGTGAAGGGTTTTGAACTGTGTCAGAAAAGGAAGAGTGCAGGTGAGGAAATTGTAAATCATTAGGAAAGAAAACAGAATGGGGGGCAGATCATTTATGAGAATTCATCTGAAACCAAGATCACAGTTAAGGAATGATAACTGGATCTAAGACAAGGAAACACTGTCAGACTAAGAGAAAACTGACAGCAGATTAAAAGAGATGTAAAAGGAGTAGAAGGGAGAAGAGAAGAGCCTGCTCTCCCTGGAGTACACTTCTGTCCTGAGGTGGAGTAGAACACATACAGCATTGCCAGGTCTTGTTATTTCTCTGTCCAGTGCCAGAAATATATGGGCCAGAAACATAGGGGAGAATAATCATCCACTGCTATCACTCTTTTTACCTGGGCATAAGAGATCTATGCACTGGCATTAGCATCACAGTCTGCATTCACCAGTATCATCCATATGATAAAACTAATTTTCAGTATATTTTGTCTTATATAACTTGGTAAATTGTATTTAAGGACCAAGAAAACTACATCCTTTCTACTAAAATAGTTGTTACTGTTGCAAGATTGAACTCTTCAGAGCTAGAAAATAACAGACTAGAGATAAAACCATCATCTGACATCCACCTGAAGAGGAACTGCAACCAGACTTCAATGTCATATCACATACTAACTTCTTCCAGCTCATTGAATGTTTAATGTCTTTACTGCTCACCTTAGAAAAGGTGATTCAGTATCTTGGTTCCAACTTTTACTCCAGTATCTGAATTCAAATCTATTGTTCAAGCCTCCCACAAAGACAGGATGATTAATTTCCTCAAACCTGCCTACTGCATACATCACCACAGCTTTTAAGGGTTTTACAAATATTTATAGAATAATTTTAACTGGGTGAGTAAAAGGGTCATAATTTTATCCATTCTAATGACAAAGAATAACTTAAGATCAATGCATTTAAGAAATGAGGATCTCACTCTGCAGACCACACATTATGATGCAACATCACGTTCCATTTTGGAAGCAGAGCTCCCACTGAGCTGAAGTACATCCAGTGAGTATCAAGTGGTTCTGCAAAACAGTTTGTGCCTATTGCCAGACTTCCAAGAGAGAAGAACACACAGTACTTCTGAAGTCTGACTTGCCTAGTGTCACAGAGGAACTTGGTGACAGAGTCAGGGATAATCTCCAACTCTCCAGAGCAATATTCAATTGCCTTACCCTAAATTGTATTTTCTTCTCCTTAAAGGGCTGAATGAATAATAGAATTTTGAGTTTGATGACTGAAAGGTGGGGGGCTGGGGGGGAGAATCAAGGGGAGAAAATAAATAATTTCAGTTCAAACTAAAACAAACAGAAGACGTTTCAAAGTTCTATTCCCTCCTAAAGTCATTAATTCCATATATTAGATTAACCTGAAATTATTTGTTTTATTACCTAACCCTTTTAGATTCCTGTTAATGTGTTTCCTTGAATCAAATATATACTTGACATTTCTAAAATTTTGCCTCATTTTTGACAATAAAAGTTTCCCAAAACGACTCAATTTTGAAATAGTCTTAGCTTCCTTAAACTTTCATTTTCAATAAATATGCTGCCGAATCAAAATTGCTGTCTAGCACTAATGTAGTCTCCTGATACTTTCACTGCAATCTCTCAAATTTAAAAAGAAATTAAGTGCTCTACTAACAACAACCTTCTCCATTAAATTCCAAAATAGCTCAGATGAGCTTGAAGTAGGTAGGGATGCCTCAGAAAATCCAGCATGTGACTGTATAGGGGGAATGTGAGAATCTTTTGGAAAAATTTCAGTTACAGATGTTGTCTCCCCTTTTGTACACTGCTTATGAGCGAACAGAGACTTCCCTACCGTTGATGCAAAAAGGAGACTGGAAATATGTGCACCCTGATGACTTACGTGGAGTTAGTCCTTCAAGATACAAGACACGTGACAAGATACACATAGAAAGCCCTTTGTTAAAGGAAAATAATTGTTCAGTAACAGAGCAAAAGTGCTAAATTCATTAACATTAACCCAGCTTTTAACGTACCAAGGATGGAGAAGATTGTCAATGAGTTAGTGCTTACACATACCACTGTCTTTCAACATGGTAGTGGAGCAAAGGCAGAGGAAAAAGCACTTCCTGGCTTTCCTAGAGGACTGCAGCCAACTGGCCTTGTCCTAAAAACATTTCCCAAAATAACAACCCAGCTCAAGAATTTTGCATCTGAGGCCAGATAACAGAAACCTCATTCAGTTTAGAAATCCAATCTTGTTGGGTTCACATGCAGAAGTACTGCTGGTCATGAGCTACCCCTACTAGGATGGGTGCCTGTTTCTGAGCAGATCTGGATCACCAGCACTGCGATTTTTAAGCTGTTTCAGAATTGAGAGAATTGCTTCAACCCAAAGGTGGGCAGTGTGCTGACAGTAAGAAGTCTACACAGGTGGAACTGTAAAGCAACATCTTATTTTTGGCATAGATCTCTGACAATAGAAAAGACTGATCTGAATTAAGTCTGAAAGAAAAACTGCACTCGCATCTCTAATCCTAGAATTTTCTACCATGTGAGTACTTAAATTTCCAGTCTCTGCAATGTTCACTCAATATTATTCTTTTTTGTGCAACTACAGTATGAATTCAAATATGTTTGTCTTGCTTTTCTTACCAAGCACTATAATCTTATTTTTTAAAGCTAAAATGTGTACTGTTTATAAAGAAGACCCATCTTAAATGGCAATAGAAGAAGAACCAGGACATCTTATAACATGCAATCAATTTTATCCACATCCACCCCAATCCTTTGGGAAAAAAAGCACTGGGGACAAGCTTCTAAAACTGTGTGCACGGAGATGAACCTCAGTTTCACAGAGAATTGCCATACTCGATGCAAATGATCTAAGGAGTAAAAATAAAATAAATATCTGGTGAAAGGCAAATGTGGACAGAAGCAGGTAAGAATCTGTTCTACATCTTATTTTACTTTTGGGCAGCCAAATCCTACACCACCTGCAGGATCAAAATGCAGATTTAAGGCTTTAGCCTAGCTCTACATAGGTACACATATGACATCCCCCTTCCCTCATTTATATTTGTAATTAAAAAACGTTAGACTCCTAGGGAACAACTTTAAAGGGATGCTCATTACTCAAGGATTTACATCTAATTTAATATATGATTTCATAAGGATAAAAATATTATATTGCAAGATTAAGAGGCTATTGTTTGGCTTTAGAACATGCATGTATCACACTTAAAATCTGTGCAGGCAGGAAGAGGCAGAAAGTCATGCTACAGACATATAGATTTATTTGTTTCCTCAAAATACGGTGTTATTCAAGAAAGAATTCCCGTAGTCTCACAGAAAAGAATTACCGTAACTTCATGATTTGTGAACAATCAAAAGAAAAGAAATTCAAAAGAAGCAGTAATTTGTTCCGCCATTTTTTCTTGTTCTTTTTGTAAGAATTACTGCAGGAGGGAATGACCAGCTGCCTTTTCTGCACGTGTCACCCATGCTGTCCCATTCCACTGGCACAGACAACAACAATACATTGTTGTTCCTGACCGCAGGACTGGGGCAGATATTAACCAAACAAGCACCCAGTGCACATCAAAAGGCAGGACCACTGTCTCCATAAAAAAAAAAAAAAAAAAAAAAAAAAAAAAAAAAAAAAAAAAAAAACTACTTTTTTTGTATTAAAAAAAAACAGCCTACCCC
>JAOEGS010003111.1:0-35839 GCA_025447755.1 Corythornis vintsioides | reverse complement strand
TTTTTTCTTTCTTTTTTCTTTTTTTTTTTTTTCAAAGCAAGTACTGTTTTCTATTCCTGGAAAAAAAAAAAAAAAAAAAACTTGGACTAAACACTGCCCTTTGAAATAGATAATGGGTATATACACTTGAAAGTTATACAGCTTCCACTGTCACTTCCCAGTGACATTGAAGCTGAGCAAGCTTCAAGTAAACTAATGATTTTCTATGTTGTCAGTATCTCTGTGCTTCCCTTAATTTACTCTTCATCTGCATGTGAAATCAAGTTTAAAAGAGAAATGTCATCTCAATTAGAACAGAGGTGATCTCAGATTCTGGCACAGGCTAAGAATTTTAATAAAAAATAGCAACAAAAAAAAAAATGACAACTAAAGGTTTACAGGGACGGTAGAGGGCACCTGTAAGGTCATATGTGTTATCTGCAATTTCTGGCTGTTGAAAAGTTGTGACATAAATGATATTTGTTAAATACTTTGTAATGAAAAAAAAATCTATTTGTATGCTGTCATACCTGTCCATAATTTCTACAGGATGACTTGATCATGTAGTTACAGAACTGGAGGAACAGTTTGTCTCTTAGAGGACTTCATAAGAAGAAATTAAATATTTCAGGTGGAAGAAAGTGCCCTACAGTAGAAGCAGTCATTAAGTTACATAAGAAATGGGCATATTACCTGTTAAACTACATCACCAGTATTATACTACAGTATCTTAATGAGATAATGACTATAACTCTTCAATGAAAATGCAAAGAACTGCATATTTTCATATTTTAGGAACAGACTAAAGTCATTATACAAGCAGTACTGAGAGGAAACCTAAGTGGCCAGAGATTAGAAGAGGCTTTTTCCACCTATCAAAAAGAACTTGCAAGACAATTTCACTCCCTGCAAATATATCAGAAAAGGAAGAGCTGTTTATACTCAAGATAATTCTACTAGAGGAGAAAAATGGCATAAAATGGTACTGTATGCTTGTATTTATACAGTGCTTCCATTTCTGAGCTGTGTAAGGCTCAGGACAGAAGGCAAAGTGAGGGCAACAAAACAAAACAAAACAAAACAAAACAAAACAAACAAACATAAAACATTTTAACAGAGTGCTGCAGAGATTGTTAAAAATAACAACCCAAAAACAAAAACCCAAACCCTCAAGATTGCTTTCAATAGTAAAGAAATTGAATCAGATGTCTCAAGCTTGACATCCTCTTCTCTTACATTCTGTCAGCTGTGATGTGCCCTTGAAAAACCTGTTTTCTGCTCTCAGGTAAAGTCCTAAACTGCATGGATAGCCAGACTGATCTATCAATAGTGGTATTATCATACTAATTAGAAGTGAAAGGAATTATGAGACTAGTTAGGTAAACACTATGTCATGAGTGGATAATTTAGCAATATAACATCTAGTTTAAATTGCCTGTTATTTTCCAAACAGACTTAATAAATCATGATAGGTTATATCTTGTTGATATTATGATGCTTTTATTCCTCTTATTCTCATGCCCTGCCCGATACATGTGCTTCTAAATAAGCCAATTAACATTTTAAATACATAACTATCAGCATATATTTAATATAGTTTTCCAATACTGTTCACCTTAATTGTGTTTTAAACTGGTGAACAAACATGATCACAGTAAAAATATTATAATACTTAAAGAGTCATCAGGTTGTTGAAAAGTTAAGTTTTTGTCTATTACTGCTGAATGGACCTGAATTCAAAAGAAGTCTGTAAGTATTGAGAGAAAAAAAATAATGTGTTGATATATCCAGTCTAGGGACTCACCAAGAAAAGGATCCAGACATAAATGAAATGTGGTCTACAACACCTTGGGGATCTTATCAATGCTTACAAATATATAAAGGGCAGTGATAAAGAGCATGAAGACAGACTCTTTTTAGTGGTGTGACAGGACAAGGGGCAATGGGCTCAAACCAGAACACAAAAAGCTCCATCTGAGCAGGAGGAAAAAATGCTTTGGTGTGAGGGTGTCAGAGCCTGACCCAGGCTGCCCAGAGAGGCTGTGGAGGCTCCTTATCTGGAGAGATTCCAAACCCCCCTGGACACTGTGCTGCTGGGCCCCCTACTCTGGGTGACCCTGCTAGGTGGAGCAGAGCATGGACCTAGTGGCACCAGAGCATCTCCAGAGGGCCCTTCCAACCCCCACCAGTATGTGATCACTCCCAGACACTGAAGCCAACTGGCACAAGCATACTCATCAGCACCTTGAGAAAAAGTGGGTTTTATAGCCTAAGAGTGCCTATGATTTTTTGGGGAAAAAGTTGGCATAGGCCACGAGAAGAGCATAGAACATTGTCACAGTTCAACAGTGTGTGTGATCACATACCCAGAAAGGTTTCTGGGCAGCTCTAAGAGGCCAGAGCATGCTTCAGAAACATCATTGGGGTGAATGCAACTGGACTGTCCTGGGAGAAGAAAAAGACTTGCCCTTCCTAATTTCAATCTCTAAAGCATGCACACAATAATAAGTACTAAAGCAAAAGGTTGTATTTTAATGTAGTTTCTCTGTTGTAACCTAGAACACTAAAAGGATTCCTAAACAACTAATAATAGGGATTTGAAAGAATGAGTCATACTACAAGTCCTATTAAACAAATGTCTCAGGATATGTTGGTTTGGAAGTATATATTAGTGTCATCAATGGGAAAGATATGAGTCAAATTATGCAGACCAATTATTTGAAATGCAACATTATTTTTTTTTTTAGCATGGAAACCAAATTTTTAAGTCTGCTTGAAAATAACAAATTATCTGAATATCAATCCAGGAAATTAGTATGGGTTAGAGAGTTGCCTGGGGTAAATCTATGCAGTTCCTCTGACTCCAGACTAGACTCATAGAACTGAACTTTATTGTCTTTTCTCTTTTAACAACTGCAGTCATCTCAAAGAAAATCAAATGTAAAAGAGAAGTGATAATATTAATGCTGAGAAAAGTGATAGATCTTAACATCCTTGAGATCTTCAAGAGTAAGCATTTTTTTTAAATTATATATCTGCTATTCAAAGAGAGACTTTCAGCCCCTTCACTTACATGGCTGTCTTTATTTTTGTTCTGCACTTGTTTGAATTGCCTCCTTCCAACACAGCAATATAAATCAACAGCAAATCCACTGAACTAAGCATTTCCACTGAATTCAGTGGATTCACATCTGGAAACAAACAAACAAACAAACAAAAAAGATAGACAGGCTCAGTCTACTGGATAAAATTCTTCCATACTGTTGTCTATTTCCTGTCTCCCTTTGATGGAAAATTACATATGAATCTGGATTATCAATTTGATTTGAAGGAATTTAGAAATAGTTAATATCTAAAGAATGCAAATAAATACTAGTTAAATAAATAACTGGCAATAAATCTAAATAAACAAGCTAATCCTAATTAAACTGGATTAAGACAAAGTTCCCTAAATCAGTGCTTTAAGGGTGCTAATTCTTGTTGAATTAATAGGCTGCATCTTCAATGAGCAGTCTTTAAGAGTAGGAATGATTAAAGAAAATGTTTTTCTCATGAAGGTCTTTTAAAAAAACTTCATAACAGATTTCACATTACCATTTGGTAAATATAAATGTCCTAAGTGTTACTGTTGTAGGTCTCCAAGAAAACTTGTCCAGACTCTAAAACCCCTTTGATCAAATAAACTTCACATTTTCTGTTCTTATTCAGAAAATTGATTGGTAACACAGGTAACAGAAATAAAAACAGATCAGTAAGGTATGGCAATCACAATACATGGAAAAGTGCTGCATTGTCACCTAATCAGTACCATTCTCAAAGACAGCTTCTTTGGCACATCTAAAAGTGAGGAAAACATTCACCTTTAATATACAACTGTTCACTTTTATTGTGATTCTATGGAATTCTAGCAAATGCATCTGAGTGAAACTTGATCAGCAAGTTCATGGTGAAAACACTATAACTTGTGCTCATATTATGTTATCAGTTAATTTTGCTATTTGTCACCACATCAGCAATTATATCTTCATTTCTAAAATTAGAAAGACACCTTAGTTTTCTTTGTAAGTCTGAGGAAAATAAACATTAGAGCCCAGTGTCAGATACAATTAAGGACACCCACAGCTATTCAAGTCTAAAATATTCTGCTGAGAACAGCTTATCTCACCAATTAGAGGTTTTAGGACTATATTTTGTGCAGTAAGCTGTGTCAATTTTATCACATTCCCATTTGACTGGGGTGCGTTTGTACCAGGATAAATAGCAGAATGCAGGCAAGTCCCAGATTCCAAACACAGGTGCTTTGCAACTGTTACCAGCAGTTGGCCACAATCCAGTGCTTTTGTAAACTTAGTAAATCAACATTTGATCTGCTTCAGAGGATGACTGCATCCTCTCAGTGTGTCCTGCCTGAGCCATTATAATGCACATTGTTATTTTGCTAGACGTTAACAAAGCTTTTTTCACAAGAGGTGACTGAATTGAAGTAACAGGCACTTTTGCTCTTGTCTACACCACATGTGACTTAGAACTGGCAACCTGCAATCAGCTCCTATCTGAGTCAATATAAACTATTCCCACAACTAACTGGAATTTATTCCTCATGAAAGGAAAATATTTATGTATATCAGAAGAGTGAAAGATAACGATTGGACTAACAGAAAATGTTATTAATTCATTTGCAGCATGGGTGTGGATCCCTTCTCCCAAGCAACAAGTGATAAGGACAAGAAGAAACAGACTCAAGATGCACCAGGAGAGGTTTAGGTTGGATATTAGGAAAAATTGTCTTCCCTGAAAGGTTGTTAAGCATCAGAGCCGGCAACCCAGAGAAGTGGTGTAGTCACCATCTCTGGAGAGATTTAAAACTTATTTAAAGTGTAGATGTGGTGCTTAGTGACATAGTTTAATGGTGGACTTGGCAGCACTGAGTTAACATTTGGACTTTATAATCTTAAAGGTCTTTTCCAATCTAAATAATTCCATGACTCTGTTTTTCCACACCACTCACTGCCCTTCTTTCAAACAAGAAATATTATCTTTGTGCTACTCAGCACAGGTCATGTCAGACAGTTCTTTGAATGCTCAAGCACTCATCCCTAAAAGGCAGAGACAAACCATCTCTGCCAGAATGATTTCCCAGAAAATGTGCAATCCAGCATTCTTGAACTTGTTAAAGGAAACCAATTAGAGCCCTGAGGGGGAGACAAGTATTTGTTTTGTGTCTGATTCAATACACTAGAGGTCGGATACAGGACCCTGCCTTTTTTGTAGTTTGGCATTTTTATTTCATGACCATTATTTGCTGTACTGCTCAAAGCAGGATGAGTTAATTACATAACAAAAGCAACCATTACAAGATAAGACCTGGAAACAAAAAAAGTCAAAATCTTGTGAAGTAACCTTTTTTTGTAGTAGTTGTCTTCAATCATTGAAGGAAATTGTCCATGGTGAGATAAATTCTGTTACTTTACAACCTTCTCTCAATAGGTCTTATTCAAGTTTACAGCCACTACAATCAGTGAGAACTGAGATGATGGCAAAAAAAAAAAAAAAAAAAAAAAAAAAAAAAGCCCCGATGACCTGAATAGTGACATCAGGTTAAAAGTGCAGTTCCAGAAACAGCTTTTTAATGCCATATAATTATTGTTACTTCCCTTCTATCTGTAACAATTATCCAGAAACAAGAACAGGAACTTCACTGCACTTTTGAAATTCTGTTGCAGCTTAAGAAAACGTGGGGAATGCAAAAAAGAAATTATCTGAGCTAATGTTGTGGGAAATTTTCTATGTTCTTTTTTCTGAAATTGTTTCCTTCGGTTTTTTGGTTGGCTTTTTTTTTTTTTTTTTTTTTTTTTTAATATCTTTACCTTCTGTATTCTTGTGCATAAGCCTGAAATGTCTGAGGTTTTTGTGTTCATCTAAAATGCCATCAACTTCTTCTGCAGGGAATTTTGAATGATCCTATCCATCTCTAGATCAGTGGGAGGCAGTCACCATCTGTATAATACACACCTCACTTTTCTTCCTTTATGGAAACAGCTCACAGAAGCTGTCAAAATTACTGCTGCACACTGCATGATGAAAATATTATCTCCACAACTGAAACTCTTTTTTTCAAGCTGGTTTAATTCAGATACAGAGAGAAGAGTGGTGAATGTTACAAAGCAGAGAACAAGAATGATGTCTTTGTGTCTGTGTTCATTTGCAGAAATCTACCTAAAGAAACAGACTTTCTCCAGGGGAGTAAACCATGTGAGAAATGCTGGCTTTTTTAGTCCTAATATATGAAATAGTTAATTAACATAGCCTCAGGAAAAAAAAGAAAAAAAAAAAGGCAAAACAAAACAGAAACCAACCAATATACACAAAACCACAAAAACAAAACAAACAAGCCAAGAAAAAAAAAAACCAGCCAACAAACAAAAAAACCCCAACCACACAAAAAAGATATTTTTCTCTGATACAAAGAGAAGCTCTCATAAGAGTTCATTAAAACTGTATAAAACTGACTTGCTCACCAATGTACCCTCCCCTTCTGTCAATTTCTGAGAACATGAGAACATATCTGGTGTACTGAGAACATGAATTTACTAATTAAATGATATAAGGGAAAATACAGCTCTTGGTTGGAGGCCCAATCTTGAGAGCTGCCTACTACCTGTCCCCTAATTGTGTTAGTCATCATGTTTAACTGTAATGTGTACAGCTGGGTGCTTAAAGAGTATCTAAAACCAGGATGTGAAGCTGCAAGCCATCATTAGGTGAAAACTTTCTTTTTGAAAATAACAAAAATTGCAGACATTACTTCAGGGTTGGGGGTTTTTTTATAGGGGGGGGGGAAAGTGATGATAATATAATTCATAATCTTATTAAAAAAAAAAAAAAAATTGTCTCCACAGCTCCTGTAAAGATGTTCTGAAATAATTGGACAGAAATATTTTTTTTATATATCTCCCATCAAGAATCATTTTTGCCATGACTAGTAATGAGCTGCAGACCTTTTCCCTCCCTGGCAACAACAGGTCTCTGGGCTCATCCAGGCTTTGGCAGATGCCAAGAGGGGTGGTGCCTGTAGGGTCTCCTGGTTTAGCTTCACCCTGTGATCCCCAACGTGACACTGGCTCCAACGGAGTGAGGAGTCAACAGGTGAACAAACAACAATGCCTAAAGGCAGCTGGGGTTGGGGAAGGTGACTGTGCCACTCTCTGGCTTTAGGTGGAAGACACTGAGAGGGGAAATGAAGCTGTGAGAGAACAAAACAGAAAACAAAAACACAAAACCAGCCTCAAGCAGATCTAAGACTAGGGAGGAAGAAAACTTTACTTTGAACATCTTATGCCTCCCAGCAAAGATCCCAGGACACTGAAAACTTTTTGTAACCATCCCCTTTTCCTCTGGAAGCGACCAAAACAGTTATTCTCCCACCCTAGAGGCTCCAGGAAGGGTGAGCATCACACCAGGAAAAAGGGGGAGATAGAAGTAAGCTTAACTGCACAACAAGTCTAAGGTTATAATTTATAAGGTGGTTTGGGGTTTTTTTTTTGCATTTCTTAGTACTATAATATCATTAATATGGACTTATAACAGCTATTTGTTGTCCTTTGATGAACTTGCTAATATTTCAACTAGATTAAAAATAAATTCTTGGATCCATGTTCCCTTTTGCTATTAAAAATAGTTGTAATGTAAAATAATGATCTTTTTTTCACAATTATATATTAATTTTTGTTTTTTGAAAGTGCCATTATTTGGCAAGAAATGAGGTTGGTTTGATTCATTAAACTACTTTTTACAAGAAATTAGAAACAACAAAAGCTTCAGGACATGAGACACCATAAAATCTTATCAGTTTACAGTATCTGGTTCTATTGTGGAGCACTGAGGGGTACTCTAAGTTGCATTACCTATATAATATTACAGAAGATGTCAAGTTGTCTGAAGCAATAATTATCACTTGTAATGCATTTTGTAAAACATACATTTCAATGGGATACTTGTTCAGTTCAAACCTCCAGTGTCCTGTGTGATGATGGAAAAATAGCTCAGACAAAAGTTAAGTACTAGATGTGCAAATACTTACGCTGTACTTACCAAGTACTGAACTGTACTTAACAAGCACTAAACTGTACTTGTTAAGACAGATAAAGAAGAGAAAGGGAATCAATAAGAAAAAGTATTTGATCAAAAGTGGACCCACCAGAATCCTCTGAAATATCAAACACAATGAAGCTTTCCTCAGCTCTCTGATGGACCGTGGCTTCTAAACAGAACTTTTGCATTACAATGGCAAGAATTTGAGCCTTCAAGTGATTCTGTTCAGATTCATCTAGCTGACAATTCATATTCATTCCCTCCTCCTTGGTTATCAATGGCTATCAAATTGTTATCCTCCTTGGTTATCAAATCACACCCATTATAACTGTACTTGATTACACAGAATTGAAATGGTGTTTGCAAAACAAAGCAAAACAAAAAAGATGAATGAGCTGCAATTGATTGGCAAGGAAAGTAACAGTGGTTTTTTTTTTTCTTTTAAAAAAGAGAGAAATCTAAGCTAACCCATCACGTAGGTATGACTGCAGAGGAAAATGGATTGTGGCTAGAAGTGATAATGGCTCGATCCTACAGAAATTTATTTTTGGTTTGCTTTATATTCTTGTATGTGCTCTAAGTTGAAGTTGAACCAACAAGACAATCAAGCTTGGACCCAACTGTTTTGTTCAATGACCTTGCTACTTTTAAGTGTTGTTAAAAAAATAGGGTGTTCTGAGAGGAGGAAAAGGTGAATGAGAGTGAAAAATCAGCAAGGAATCACTTTTTTGAAAAAAAAAAATCCCTTTTAATGAAAAAGGAAAAGGAAGCATCATTCTCCATGAAGCATATATTGGTCTTCTCTTTTTGTGATCTGCTAAAAGATGTAAAGGTCTGGCAAAATAAGAAAAGAATTGGTGTCCAAGAGTTAGTGCTGGTGTAGTTATTAAAGCAGCTTATTTGCCTGCCTAAATGGTGAAAACGGGCTTTGTATACACTTCTCTTTTTTTCAGAAAACATTATCTTGTTATTTCATACTGATTTATCTGTATATAAGTGCCTTCTATCACCTACTGCCTCCTGCATGGCTTTGTTAATTATCTTCATGAGAAAGTAAAGGCCATAAAACTTACCTTTTTACATTACTTCTTGCTTTTATAATCTCTGTACTTGAAAAACACTTCTTATCCTCTGTTTACAAATTAGGAAGTCATTCCCACACTGCTTCTTTTCTTCTGGTGTTGCTAATTAAATATCCCCAACTCTGGTCTCA
The DNA here is from genome assembly GCA_025447755.1 of Corythornis vintsioides. Taxonomy (NCBI): domain Eukaryota; kingdom Metazoa; phylum Chordata; class Aves; order Coraciiformes; family Alcedinidae; genus Corythornis; species Corythornis vintsioides. The sequence continues at coordinate 26,556 of JAOEGS010003111.1, read as the reverse complement.
TACTGAGCTTCGCAGAAAGACAGACAATTTAGATCCCTGTTCAAACTCAGTGTGTAGCAAATATGTTTGCATATGGAATTAGCTACAGAACGTTTCTATCACTGAGTTTGTGTGTTCAAGTGGTGTGTTGTACATCCGAACTGTTATGATTATGTATCTAAAACAATATGAGCTTCCACAAATGACAGCTGTTATCTGTTAATAAATCATAGCACGTATTTTGGGAGTAAAAAGGTGCATTTTTAAGGAGTTAGTCTTCTTCCAGGAATGTGGACATAACACCATTCATTATTCTAATCAATAGCACAATAGTTTAAAATTAAGCACATGACCAAAGCAGAGATAGAGAGACTTAATTAAAAATAAACTTAATTTAAAATAAATTCAAATTGACTGGAAATTGTTGGTGACAGATGCAAAAGTAATTGAATTTTGGAGCTGTATGCACATGGATTTGAGAATTCTGGTGTGCACAGCAGCATATGCAATTGCAATTGGCTGGATAATGGGCTTTAGAGAGTAGAGGTCTATGGGTAGTGCTCACTACCTTGTGGAGTACCAAAGGAGTCTGCAATGGGACTTTTCCTGTTTAAAATACCTGTTAATGACCTGGAGAAGGTAATGGAGCTTACTGTGACCAACACTGCAGATAACAAATGGGAGATGGATTGGGGGTGGGAAGTGGTCAACATTCAGTGGCAGATCTGCTATGCAGAGACCTAGATAGACTGAAGGAAGGGGGCAAGAGGGAAATTGACCAAGTGCCAAGTCCTGCCCTTCAGGTGCATGGAGAGGAAAGGAAAAGGAGCATGGCCAGCAGTTCTCAGGGAAGGGACTATCCCCCTCTACTCATCAATCTGCATCTTTTCTTCTGTGTGCAGTCTAGCCCTACTCCCCAGCATAAGAAATACATTAACAAACTGGACAACATTCAGCAAAGGACTACCAAAAGAAATTGAACACTTGCCTTATCAGGGAGGAATTTCGGTTCTTCAGCCCAAAGAAAGAATGGCTTTGGAGGCGACTCAACAGCAGCCTCCTGGTATCTCTGAGGAGGCAAAGTGATGGAACCAATCTCTCCACAGTAGTCCATGGTAGGAAGACGGGAGACAACAGGCACAACTTGCAAGAATTGAGGTTCAGACTGGACATAAGTAAAAGCTTTCACTCTGAGGGCAGACAGACAATGGCCCCTGTTGTCTAGGAAGTCTGTACAGTCCATCTGTGAAGGTTTCCAGGATTTAAATGAGCAAAACAAAAAATTTCTTTACAGAAAGGGTGGTTAGTCATTGGAATGGGCTGCCCAGGGAGGTGGTTGAGTCCCCATCCCTGGAAGTGTTTAAAAAGCGTATGGATGTGGTACTGGGGGACATGGTTTAGGGACCCTGGCAGTGTAGGGTTAATGGTTGGGCTTGATGATCTTAAAGGTCTCTTCCAACCAAATGATTCTATGATTCTATGAAGACCCCATGCTTTGGACTGAAGACCTCCATAGGCCATTTTTGACCTGAATTTTCCCATGATCTCATTATCCTATGAAGAATGCATTCGAAATAGATGCAAAAAGTTTTGCAGGTACTTCATGTTACTACACTCTGCATGAAACTTTGGCTTGTTTCTGTTGTTTCCAGATTTATTGAGGACTGGTTCATGACTTTGGGTGTTCTCTGTGATAGTTTAAGGTGACTATGAGCTGTTATATAAAGAAAGCCACAGAAATTACTCTACTGCACATCCTCTTCAGAAAGGCCTCCCTACCTGCATGTCATACTTCATCTCAACGATTACTTCAACCAAGACCATTTATTTCTTTCAGCCTTCTCTTCCTGTCATTCTAATCCATGGGTAGAATGAACAGGATCTTTGCTTCATCTTTGGACAGTAGCCCTGGGGAAGAGGCAATGCTTCAGTATTTCTACCTTTCTCCTAAGAAATCTTTTTTGCTTCACTTTTTTAACAAGAATCATAGTTATGTATCTGCTGACTTGGAAGCCCTTCTGGCTTGATGTTTTATTCTCTCTGAAGAGGATTTTGGCCTCTCAGTGATTCAGCCTTTATCTGTTATGTCAGGCAACCAGAAAAAAAATAAGTCCAGTCACTCTTTTCAGACTTTTCAACCTCAAGTTGTTTATTAGAAGGAATTCTAGTTAGAAATTAAGGCTGTTGGAAATAGCAATAAGCCAGGGAATATTTCCCAATGGAAAACTGTAATAAAAAATGGCAAGAAACTCAGCAAGTCTGTAGTATCATTTTCTAAAAGAAAATTTATATTGGGAATAGAAGTTTGCCTCATCAAATAAAACAAAAAGTACAGCCACTTTCTGTAATATTCATTGTTTGTTTTAATTTTCTGGTTAACTGAACACCTCAGCTATGCCTCCAAGATGCAGCAATAACATTAGGAAGGTATTAATGTGGCTGGATCCAGGGACAGGAGAACATAAGACGGTGAATATTTGATGTCTGTGTTCAACTCTCAAAACACTGCTGTGACGAGACAGCTGCTAGTGCAAGAATTCTGCACAAACACTGCCAAGCTTTTTCACTGAAAAGAAATATTTTAGCACAGGACATCAGAAAGAAAAACTTGAAGGAGTACAGGGAAAGTCTCCTGCATCAGGCTCCAAGTGTGTATTGTAAGGGTGTGCTAAGCTTTTTTACGTACCAAAGCGAAGGCAGTGAGTGCATACAGTTGTTAGCTATAAATGAAAAGAGCAACTAACTGAGTTCCCACCAGAAAGAATGACCTGCATAAGCTAAAAGTTGCTGCTGTCCCAGGAGCATCTGCCATAATCTGGAGGAAAGCACCAAGCCTGGGAGTCACGCCACTTCTAGCTGGTGAGATTTCAGGACAGGTTTATATGACATCTTGTCATATTAACAGAGCTCAGTGGTGCTTGCTTCCATTGTTACCTTTTAAGCACTTCTCATGACACTGATTTGTTTGGTTGGTTTTTTTGTTTGGTTGGTTTGGGTTTTTTTTTCCCCAGAAACAATGCTTTGTTTCATAAGATGAACAGCTGGAATGCATCTGGTGAATCTTGCTTGTGAGATAGGAGTTTGTGACAAGAGGCTGAGTGCACAGGTACTGCTAATTCTGCAATGCAAAAACAAGCTTTGTAGTAATGTTTTTGTGACATTTTCCTAAGAAGCCATAAGTTCAATGCTTGTTATCATCAACATGTCCTCAAGTGAACCATGCAAGCATTGTTCTGGCATTGTTCTCATCTTTTCCTCGCTGTTACTACCCTGAACACTCTCCTTCCTCAGAGAAGTGGAATGGGAAATGCAACTGAATGAAAAATGAGGCTACCTTCTCAGATATTTTGTTTTCTAGTTCTCAACCCCAGCCTGTCTTCTTGTTCTCATGAGTACATTCAGTACCATTTTCATGTTTCTTGCAGTAGTTCTTTAGAAACTGATGTACATTCCCCTTACTTAGAATGCCCCTAACAGTTATTTCTACCTTCATCAGATTTTCCTGACATCATCCCGCATAACTGAAACTGAATACAAATCCTGGCCAGTTTGTGGAGGCCTGAGCACAAGAGATTTATAAACATCACAGATCAACATACCCAGAGGTAACATTCTGTTTTCCTGGGTATAATGGAAGGCACATCAATAGCAAAAAAAGGAAATAGGATGTTTTAATGGTGATATAATAGCCCAGAAAGATAGTTAAAGTTTATCCAGTCAAGGCAAGAGTTGTATTTTGGGACTGCAAAGCACCAATCATCCCTTTATGATCAGACTACAAGAAGTATAGAATAAATTCATCCTCAAGTAGAAAAAAGGGAGGAAAAGGTATAATAAAAATGAACAGCAGTTCTCCTAAGGTTACTGCCAGCACAGTGCATGTTTCAGTAAGCACTCCTATGTATTTGGCACATAGTGTGCTCCCTGATAGAAATATATATGCTCGGAGAGAAGAGTAAAAAAAATATTGTCAATGTATTTTTACATTTTGCTTTCTGTTTAAAGTCTTCATACATTGATACCAGCCTGCAGAATTCTGAGCAGCAAGTGTGCAGCATACAACAAATCCTATGATCAAAGCCTCAGACTGTGGCCTTCAGTAAGCACCACAGGGATATACACCAACATCTGTACCAAGTATCTCTTAAGCTTGGCACAAGTGCGGGCATTAGTAGATTCACAGCCTTATAATCCCATTTTTCAATGCACTGCTTGAACAGCAATATTCAGCTTTCTGAAGGCCAGAAATATAAGCTACACATTAAGTACAAAATCCTTACCACGTGATGTTGATACTTTTTTCTTAATCCTTGTATTTTTATGTTTTTTTCCAATGGTGTTATTACTCTGACAGCTCATCAGCTAGAGAGAGGACAGGCTGGTAGGTGGGCACTCTGCCACAGATCTACTCAGCAGCTCCAGAGGGGATATTTCTCCATTGACAGAAGGAGTGGTCACAGCAGAAGGCATCACTGTGATGTCTTCTTGCCACATTCACCTGTGAAGAGGTTGACCCTACTCAAGTCCAAAGCAATCACTGCTCAGTTTCAATGCAAGGGTGGCACTTGTTCTTTCTGTTCTCTTCCAGAGAAAAATGCTGTTCTGCACTGACCTTGAAAGAGTGGATAAATTATAATGACTAGTCCTAACGAAGATAAATTAAAAACACATAAAAAAATACCCCACCACATATGACTTCTTTGAAAGTGAGTGTGTTTACATGCTCAGAACAGTAAAGAGGCCACTAACAGAAAAATGTCCTGTGTGAGATCCTGAAGTCCTGATCATAGGAACTGCAAAATTACTCTTGTTCCAATGAAATTTGGTAGATTAAATATTTTTTTTTTTTCCACAATGCAGGGATTCAACCATGTTGTTCATAAAATAATACAACTATAATGAGGAGACATCTATTTTTTCTTTTAGTTTGGAAACATAACAGAAATTTCCTGCAATCCTGTAGCAGTTTTTCAGACTACTGGCCACAAAGTTTGCCATCAAAAATGGCACCAATATTGCCATTTTCCTGTCTCTGTTTGAAGAAAAGCTGAAGATCTTTCTAGTTTCCACCCAAAGACCTGAAGAAATGAACATATATCCTTGCAGTTTAAATTTGTCTTTATGTGATTAAACATTGCATTTTCTCAATATATTTTTTTCTTCTTCTCCTGAAATCATGCCCCAGATGTACCAAAGAGTTATTTTGACCATAAACATCTATTAAAGAAACTGAGGATGATGCCAGCAGAAAAACAGAGTCAGCATCTCCAGGTTGTCTTAAAAACTTCTCAGTATAAGTGATGCTTTCCATATTCCCATGTATGCATATAAAAAAAGCTAAAGCTTTAGACACATTTAAATCATTCAATACCCTCAATTCCTTTTCTTAAAAAAGTTAATTTTCTTTTGAATTCTTGAAAGATCTTCTTCCTTTTATAACGAATATCCTTACCTTCAAAACCCCAATAAAGGAAAAGCTTCCTGAATGAATCAAGAAACATAAGCAAATTATTTTATATTCTTCCCCAAAACACAACAAAATCCTTAGAAGTGCTCAATCAAATATCCTGAAATAATTTGAGAGGTATTTTAAAATCACTTAAAATTAAATAAATGAATGTGTTCCTGAAGGCTGTAAGTACTATTATGAAAGTATCTTTCACTATAGTTTTTTTTTTCCTGTATTTTCTAGGCCCAACATTTGTTCTTTAATAGGAAGAATTCATACTGTCCTTGTATGGATAGGATGGAAATTACTGATTATGTGTTTTCACCTCTCTGCCTCATTGCAAAGTTGAGAGCATGTCTAATAAGAAGCTACTGGTGAGTATACAGAAAAGTAATAACAAAGAAATTTAGACCGGGAATAGATGTGTTTATGAAGAAAAGATTAATTTTGAAGCTGAGAGAAATATTTTTTTTTAATAACCACAGTTCAGATTAAACATTGAAGAAGTGAAGGATTGTACTGGTGCAAAGTCAGATTGCTATGTGCAAGGTATTTAGATTGAAAATAAAGGTGTTTAATCATTTAAGACATGAAGTTTCTAAAGCAATGTTCCAAACACAGCATCAGTCTGAATTTCTTTAAGATAAATTTTAGCTATTTTATCATATTTGTAAAACAGAGTATGAGTGACCAAAAGATAGAAACATGATAATTTCTTGCCTGAGAAATCTTTCCCAGTTAAAAGCTTTACTAAAATGAAAACCAGATAACAAGTTAGTCCAAAATGTCCAACAATAACAGAGCTTGGAAAAATATTTGGCAAAATAAAATGAACCATTCTACAAAATAAAAATATCAAATTATTAGCATGGAACAAAGAATTCTACACCACTGACTTCTGAATGTCTCACATCAAACTCAGATATGTATGTTGATCCCTGCATAGAGTTACAGTCTGTTGATATTTTACAGTGAAATTATGAATTCTTCATCAAGGGAAATTTTGGTAGGGAATAAGGGAGGGAAAATGCCAACACAGAGAGAAAAAAAAAAAAGTCAAAACTGTAACATTATCAAAGTCTCACCTAAAAGTATAGGAAGAAATTTCATTAGAACACAGCAAGCTGTGGCCTGATGGGTGCACACTTGAGGAGGGGATTCTACTTGTGTGCATGGACTACACAAGGAACCTGTTATCTAATTAAGAGGATACATGCCTCAGATCTGTAGAAAATGGGAATTTTGTAAATTAATTCACTAAGCTGAATAGTCTTTTCTCTCTGACAATAAGTGTACTGGTACTCTTATTACTGGTTAATACTCTCACCACCTACCTGCCAGGCTTCCTGTCCTGGGAATCACTTTCATGGTGGTTTGAGTCTTCTGTTTGGTTTTGGGGTTGATTTTGGTTTTAATTATTCCCTGAAGCTCTACCTCAAAAAAGAACAAGTATATATCCTTGGATAATCATTTATATATTACTTTTCCAACTGTGTGACTTTGAGTTACCTCTCCTGGACAAACATCAAAAGGTTTTGAAAGTTCAAGCTACTCTAATGAATGCACTACAGCCCCAGCGCAGTCCATTTCAGGTCATCTTACCATTTTGGGGTTTTTTTTCAGTTTGTTTTTCAGATGAGGTTTTTTGTTTTGTACGAGGGTTTGTTTTGGGGAGAAGTCAAGATTGCCACATATATCCATACACCCATTAAGGGACTCGAGATATCACTGTTTACAGGGATACTAAATATTGAGAGCAGGTCATCAGACTGATTTTGCAACTGAGCTTCCAAAAAAAAAAAAAAAAAAGACCAGACAAAAATAGAAAGGATAAAGTGAATAAAGATCATAATGTACTTTGTTTTGCAGACCCTAAGAGGGTAATTTTTTTCAGCAGAGCTTAAAACTTCCATCTTTTTGATGCTGCCTTCCATTGACTTACCAGTAGTTAGGTTATGTGGCATTAAGTTGTTTTGTAGTAGGTTTGGAATAGGTAGTTATTTGGGTTGACTTGCTTTTTTTAAAGGAGACATATTGGAAGAATGTGTCAAAATAATAAGCCTTAAAGTCCTGAAGAAGTAGCAACTAGCATATGGCAGGACACTTTCCTTCAGAAAATAGATACACAGAAGTAATTCTTTAGAATAACTGCAGAATTAAGAACAGAAGAAGTTCTAAAGAAGCCTCAGAGACTGTTTAACATTGTGAAGCTGTCACTTTTTGGTAGTGATGACAGCCAAGCTGTAGGAAGCATTTAAACTCTTAACAGCTGTTAATGTTTCACAACCCACAAGACCAGAAAGTCAACACAACAAAGGGGGCTTAGTATGACCAGCTGGAAAGTGCTAAGTCCACACTGGGTACAGATGGTCCAGGTACTGCAGGTACTGCCTGGTATACACACACTGAGACTACTCTGAGCACATACCATGAATTGGGGCTGATAACATGGGTATCCTACAGCTCTGGGCATGCTGTCAAGGAGGAGGCACTGTGTGGGAACTTGCACTTTGTAACAACGGGCAAATTTGAAATTACAGATGTGTTTTGAAATGTTTTTCTGTATCCATCTGTATTTTGCCTTAGTGGAAAAGCCTCCTGGAGGGGTGTTGGGCAGGAATGACTCACTGAAAAGTACATGCTATTAAGGAAAGGACAAAGCAATTACTAGGACTAGAGTTCCTGTCGGTTTTTTGCAATGAAAGGAGGAATCAACTGTTGCTTAGCACCAGATTTAGATCTCTGTTAAAAATCATGGAGTAAGACTAAAAGAAGGCAGAGGAAGACTTGAGGGATGTCTTGAGAGAAGAGGGCACCTGACCAGTGCAAGATTTAAAACATCTTCTGCACTAATCAAAGGATCAAAGCTATTTTTTTATAACATAAATGTTAGAGAAATTAAACTACATATTTTTCCATGTAAGTTGGTTTCTTTTTTTTTTCTTTTTTCTTTTCTTTTTCTTTTTTTTTTTTTTTTTTTTTTTTTTTTTTGTGTAGAATGGAAGCAGATAAAATAACTGTCATTTTTTCTTTACTACAAGTTATGGTCCTGTGACATACAGGCAATAACCCATCAACCAATGTAACATTCTATCCAGAAAGAAAAGACTGATAGCCTTTTTTACTATATTGTTTCTAAAACAGACAAGTAATTTCTGAGGAGGATTTAATCCTTTCTGGGGAAGATATCAACCACAAAAATGCATAAGACGATATTTTTCTTTCTTTCTTTACTAATAATTTTCCTTTAGCACCTCTTCAACACAGTTGCTGTTTTGCTCTTCTTACAGAATTTCCCCAAACTATTTCAGGTTCTGGTAATCTTAATCCGACAGGTAACTGAAAAATAAAAGGTGCCTAACCTTAAACATTGTTTGAGAACAGACAAACAAAATAACCCTAAACAATGCCAAACCAACCTGAAAAAAAACAAAGAAAAAAAAACCCAACAAAAACCAACCAACCAAAAAACACCAAATCTCCACAAAAGTAAGAAGAAAAACCCCAACAAAACAAACAAATGCCAAAACCAAGCCATTTAACACAGCAGAAGTATTTAAAGCTTGTTTCTTCTATGTATATGCGGAGAACAGACTAAAATTTGCAAAGGCCTAATAATATTTATGCTATTCCTGAGAGCAGCAGTTTTAAAGTTCCTTTTGCATTTCTACTACCATTGCCTTTTTATTACCCAAAAGCACAGACAATATATAAACTAAATTAAATCAATTTCTTCCTTCCTGCCTTAAAACTTGTTTCTTTCCATAGATATTTTATTGCCTGTGTTTACTTCCAAAAGACTCAAGATCTTAAACAGCATGATCATTTCAGGTTAATTCTATGATTTACATTTAATAGCAGAGCATAAATCTTCTGTATCACACAGCTGCAGAGTCTGTGACATTTACACTTCAATCCTAAACTATATTTTAGGACATAGCAATTGTGTATAGAATTGTTTGAGGTGGGTTTTTTTGTTGTTGTGTTTTAAATTTTTCTGGTTCATCAGGAAACACTGGAATCAGCTTAAGACAATGCTGTTTCAGCTCTACGATATATGCAAAAACATTTTACTCACACTGTTTATGTTTATGACTTAATTTCTTTCAGCTTGGAATCGTATATGTGGCAAGATTAATTACATGATTTGATTATATGCTCACTCAAGCATTTAAACAGTTCTGTGAGGTTCTGTTTTTTGTTCCCTAATTTATTAAAGTGCCCTATTCAAAATAAACAGCAAGGATCTTTATGAGACAAGCAACATAATAAAACTGTACAAAGCCTTTATAATCACCTTAGTGCATTAATACCTCTAATTTATAGACTCTGCACCCCCACTGACATGAACTGTCAAAATTACACTCAACTTAGTGCTACCAGAATCACAGGTAAGTAATAGTAAATGCAAAATCTGTAGTTAATGTAAAAATTCAATTGCTTTTTGTGATGACATTTTGAATGTGTTAAAATAATTATCATCTTGAGAAAAATATTATTTTTTACTTTGGTTTCATATGGTCCTTCATTATAATGTGGAAAGCTCTAACGAGACCTGCGTTATTTGCTCAATATGGACTTTAAGACCCAGGCATGCTGTGCCCAAGTATAACATCTGGATATTTTAGCAACTAGTCTCTGAGGAGCATTGCTGACTGGTACAGAATGATCTTCTGGAGTCTGAAAACCTGGGTGGATTTTGCAGAAAACAAAACCAAAACCACTTATCTGACAGGACAGTCAGAATCTAAGTCAAGACTCTGTACTTTCAGCACTGCTGTTGAACAGGTAATGTCATGTAGAAGCAGCTGTCACAAAATACATCTGGCAATGTTACTCCATTCCAATGCACTTCAACTTTAAGCACTCAATAACACAGTAAAGCCCAATAAATTTTATTCCATTGAGTCTGAAAAACTCTTCTTAGATATTTACAGAGGCCATTTTTTCCAAGATTAGTGAAGAATGGAGAAATTAAGAGGGCAGAGAATTATGTAGTGCTCACTCACTGCAATATAGTTTATCCTTAAATTTATAAATAAATGTTTTTTAAACTGCTCGTGATGTTTAAACACTACTCACAAAAGTTCAAGTTTCACTTCCATTGTTATGCTTGTACTCCTCTATGCAGAAACTGATGAAGAAGCAAAAGGTTTTACATCCTGTTGGATACACAACTGGGTAAATAATGCAAAAACATCAATTTGAGCTACATTTTACTGGCACAATAGCGGATCTTTTAAGTGTTGACTTTGATCATTTGTCCTAAGTAGTTACTTGAAGTTTTAAAAGTCTAAGTGACTAGTATATTAACTGTGTTCATCTGAATATGGTTGGTTTAAACTGCTTCAAAAGTCACAGTAAGTTTACTCATACCACCTTTTTTATCCTCTTTTTTTATGACCTCTTATCAATACAATATTTTTTTGTAGTGCAATTGCTCAAAAAAAAGAAGTAACGTAAAAAATAACGTGCAGAGATCCAGAAAAATCAATGTCTGCTCCCAACTCATGGCATTTCTGCCTGGGTCTCCATTTCTCTACAGAAGTTGTTTATTAAAAGGTAGTGGAAAAAGACAGATCTTTCAGTCTGAACTGTGTCCTCATTTTGTAATGTTACAAGAAAGGAATCATGTAACAGACAAACAGTATAGATTTGCACAAAAAGAGGCTACTTCTATTGGGACAGAACAGACATTCCTGATGCAGGAAGAAAAGCTTGAGTGTTCTTTGTGCTCTGAAGAGAGAGTTCAAGTAAAGTTCAGCAATTTACCCTTGAAATTATTTATAGATTTAGACCACAAATGCAATAGGCCAAATTCGGCCATAAGTAGGTAGAATTTCCTTCCAGCCAAAGCTGAGTTTGGTTCCCAGGGACTCAAGAGAGCTTTAGTGGTAAATCCAAAGGACACCTGTATTGTAGCTTCTAGTATAGTCTAATTCTCCTGCTATTGCTACTTCTACAACTGCAAGTTTAGATTATGTGGGTCAACCATCTTACTGAACAATTATTGAAAACTAGTAAGTCTATTTTATAATAATCAGCTTTGAAGAAGTAGTTCACCAGTCTTTCATGATAAATGCAAAATGTCCAGACAAGATTGTGTTAAATATTAATAACAGGACAAGGGACTCACTGGTAAACCTCAAGGAAGAAATAGAAATAATTTCTGAATAAAAACCATCAAAGCAGATACCTATTAGAACAATCAAAATGACCACACAGCTCCTATTTAAATTTCTTCCAGGGAGGTTTGAAGGACAAAATCTTTATTGCATGCATACCTTCAAAAACATTATTTCCTGCTGAAAAACAAAGTTAATCATCCTTAGAGGTTATCTATTTCAGAGCATCACATCAGTAAATGAAAAAGTTTACTGTTCTCTTGAGAAAAATACAGTGTTCATTGTTAACCAATCTTAAGAGCTACAAGGGAAGGAAACTTAAATTAGAATTTAAAATAAAATACTGAATGGGATTAACACTTCACTTGGATATTTTTTTCATAGGTAATTGCTTCAGACATGACTTATTGAAGCCACAAGAGGAATAAAATGAAATAGGCTGAAGATTATAAGAAATGGCCTCTGAGACAAAAATATTTATTCATTTATACTAAGTGGATAGAAAAGATGTAGAGAAGAGTATTTCAGAAGAGAAGAGCTTCAAGGTGATATGGCGTAATTTTTATATGAGTTCAGGGACTAACATAACATCCTCTTCACATCATTTGCTAGCTTAGAAATGTAAGAAGTCCACAAGTGCACACATCTTTGCAATTATTTCAATGCAGCAAATCCCATACAAAGCTGAAGCTCCAACCAATGCACTTACACGATGACAGGTGATGCAGTCATCCTCCATCCTCTATCCTCTACTAGTGTCTGACCACAGTTGTTGCTCCTCTTGTTTGGTCTTACCTCCTGCTTTAGATTGATATGCTCTCTCTCTCTCACACTTTCTACTAGGCTTGAACAACTAACCACACTGGCAGGCAGGAAAATTGGGACCACTTGCCTCAGTCTTTGAGCAACTTTTCTGTTATTTCCTTAAAGCTTTTATTTATTTTGGTGAGTACTGAATAATCATTCTAAACAAACAAACACAAAACCCAAACCAACAAACTATGGTGATTCTTTACTCTGACTTTATCCAAGGAGGGGAATGCTGTAATATGAAATAACAGCAAGCGTTATTATTGGCATTATGCCTTTGGAGAGAATAACACAGTAGTGGTAAAAGTGGTTAAAGAAATCCTCTAACATTTAAAAGGCATTTACCCATGGGGCAAATGAAAATCAAGTGGATGAACTGTGCATGTCAGCATAATCTCTTTCTATTGCTTACTAAAAAAAGCCTACACATCAGTATTCTCAAACAAGTTCAGGCCATAAATGCCTAAACACAATATTAAATGAATAAAACAAAGTATTATAACAATTCTTATTATTTTTATAACCCATCATCACCACGTGTAAGTGTGAATCAGTCCATTGACTTTATTAAAAGCAAGATTCTGGTCTCCCACATGCTGTTCTATCAGCATAAAAAGATCACACAGAAGCAGCAGATTGCTGAATAAAACAGAAGGTCCTATTGCAGGACAAACAACCACAGGCAGCTTCCTCTGGTGGAGGGATTTGCCTGCAAGTGCACAGGATAGCTCTGAATGCAGCACCAGCTCACAGTATTACTCTTACACGAGACCAAATGCGTGTGAGGCAACTTTCATGGGGAAAGAGGCAATATCCTCTTCATACCACCCATTACCATTGGGAAAAGAAGGTACATATTCAGGGAAGCCCTGGACTTCTTAAAATACTGGGGGGTTTCTGCACTTGTAAGCACAGCTTATAAATATTCAAAGACAGGTTGCAATTTCAGTCACTTCAGTGGGAATTTGGACATACAAATGGTTTTGGGAAACCTGTGAGCCCTGTCCTCCTTCCTTCCAGGCCATACATAAAATCATAGAATGGTAGGGGTTGGAAAGGATCTCTGGAGATCATTGAGCAACACCCCCTTGCCAGAGCTGGGTCACCCAATGTAGACCACAGGTTGGCTTTGCAAGTCTCCAGAGAAGAGGACTCCACAACATCTCTGGGCATCCTGTTCCAGTGCTCCATCACCCTCACAGGAAGGAATATTGTAATGGTTCTCCTGTCTATAAGTCCAAACATGAAAAGAAGTTTCCAAACATTTGGTATCCTTTTGTTATATCAACTAATTTACATTAGTTAGAGGAAAGTGGTTCATATTATCTTTTCTCCTTTATAAACTACAAACATGTCATTTTCCATTGCTTGCATAGTAATTGTTTCTAGTATTAGTACTGTCCAGACACAAAGCCAAACACACTATGATGTAGTTCACACCACTGTCAAGTATTTCTTTACAAAATGCTAAATTTTCAGAATATTTATATTGTTAACCAAATGTTGATGCTTACACATTTAAAGTCATGACTGCACAGTTCATAGCTCAGAACTTGTGAAGTCACTGGAATCCTAAAAATTCTGAGCAATCAATTCTGTTGTTCAGTTACAGCTGTAAAATCTTAGCAGCCAAAAAGATTGCTATAATTTGCCTATTTCATATTCCAAATTAATATTTTTAGCTCATCATTTACATTATTCCAACTCTGAAAAATAAAATTTAGTATTTACTATTGTAACTCCTTCCTTACCTTCTCATATCCTCCTTTATGTGCAGATTGATCAGTTCTTTAGGAACATGGAAAGAGAGGGTGGTCTCAGCCATCTGTTCCCGGATCCGCATCCACTTGTTATCAGAAGTAGGGAATCTATATAACTTACAGATTGGGTTTTTTAACACTGCAGAGAGGAAAATATACATCATTGCTTTACCGAGGTTATAAGACTCTATGAAAATTTATGACAACAATTTAATCCAAAAATAAGACATTATTTCCATCCTTGCTTCCACGATTAATTTTAGAACCATTAAAATTCTATTAAAAACCTTAAATTTATCTTTAATTTATTATAGCAGCATGTGGAGGACAAAGTATTATAGCAGAGTAGATAAATCCAATTTTACCCACACAGTAGGTATCCTGTGAAATCAACACTTCAGTGTAGTGAGAATGTAAATTATGGTCTGTATTCTTACACTTAAGATCTGGAATGCACAAATAATGAACTCACATACAGTCAATGCCATCACTTACCATCTGCTAGAATTACTTAGATTGCTTAGAAATTGTATGGGACAATCAAAGCATATCTCTGAGTTTAGGCATACCTGCAGCCTCTTCACCATGATACGCACACAGAGAAATCATCAATACAAATAGATGGTGTGTATCTACATGAAAGGGAACTTGACTATTGACATGGTCAAGAGGACACCTTTTTAGAGACAACTTGATCACTGACATGGTCAAGAGACTGCCACTACTTAGAAATAAATAACACGATTTATGTAATATGTAAATATATTACACACACTGTTCTCAGATCACTATTCTAACATGACATAGGAAAATCAAATTACATGATGGTGTCATCCACCATGGTTTTCATCTTAAGAGCTCTCACATGTTGGCTGTGTTTCCATTCAGATCTTATGATGATGCTCTATAAGGGTGTGAAATTTCTCTACATTCTTTTCAGCTGTTTTGAACTTTTTTGGGGTGTTCTTTGTTTTGTTTTGGTTGTTTTTGTTGTTTTTTTGTTTTGGTTTGGTTTTTTACCTAATTTTCCAGAAAGATAAAATGGGGAAAAAAATGAGAAAGAAAAGTTTCATTTGACTACTTTGATAAGATTACTCGGAGACAAATGATTGTCATTTAACACACACATCCACTGCTTCCTAGCTCAGAATGACTTTGGACAGCCATCTAAATCCTCCAACAGCACCTTTCTATCAGCCTTCTGTAAAAAGCTGCCTTAGAGCAGGCTCCCATTGATCTGCCACTGAATGGTCTATAACTCAAAGGAATGCATTTCCCATGTGTGCTGCGAGGAAACTGTTGCTGTCAAAACGACATCTACTAATAGAAATTTCAGCTTCACAACTCACTGCCACCATTATTGCCTATGTAGGCTGATTTATAAAGAATGAAAAGCACAGACCAAGTTATTGAAGGTACACAAACTGTCCTATCTATCAAAGTGCTTTTTAACAGAAGTCCTTTAGGAAGGCCTAAAACAAGACCACAGATTAAAATACATCTGTAAAAAAATGTTTGTTGGCCACTGATAAAGAAGAGAATGTTGTATGTAATCATGTTTAATTAATTAGAGGTCTATTGTTTTCTGTTCCTCAATAGACTTCTATGAGAAACTGGAATTCACACATTGTGTGATTTGAGAATTCTTACCACATAGACTTCATTACAAAAAAAACTCAACCCAAAAACAAACAAACAAACAAACAAACAAACACCCAAACAAACAAACCCCAAACCAAACAAAAACCTCAAACAAACAAAACCTCTCAAAGTCCTAAGCCTATTATCAACTTATACATCATGTCTGGGCTTTATTATATTACTTGGTCAAAATATGCTTTACATATTTCCTATTTTCCCTTTTTTTTTTTTTTTGAGATTCTTCTAATGAATGAAATCAGTTTTGTGAATAATATTGATAAGCTCTATCAATCCCTACAGTCAATATATAGCACCTATCATCTTTCATTAACAAGACGAGGAACAACAGTCTTCAGATGTCAGGGAGAGCTCAAGAAAGTGAGTTCTATTTCATGTCTGTCCTTAAACAGAAAAGGGCCAATTATGATCATTTTGGGTTGGTGTTTTGGCTTGGAGTTTACATTTGTTTGGTTTGTTTCTTTCATTGTTTGCTTGCTTTCTTGAAGTTTGTTTTGCGTGGGTTGTTCTAGGAAGCAGGCTGACTTTTTACCAGGGCATTTCAAATATATGATGCCCCAGGCACAAAAGGCTCTTTTCTCTACTTTACCTCTTTACATCTACTTCCTAAGAAGTTATCAGAGGATGTTTTTCCAAGAATAGCCCTTAAATTTGCACTCAGAATCTGTTACATTCAAAAATTCACACCTGTACCTCTACAAACTCTTTCCTCCCATCTACCCACTATGACCACCATCATCACAGGAAAAAACAAAACAAAACGAGTGAAAGCTACAACAGGAGTGTAGCATGATAGCAAGGGAGACTAGGAATCACTTTGAATATGTGGATTAAATGTTGAGACTTTTATCCTGGTTAAAATTATTAAAATTAAGAATTAGTCTTGTTAGAATTACTTTTCAGGTACTACCTCTGAATTTGAATTTTCGGATGGGGACAATCTCAAGTGTGATGCATGTTTTAAAAAACGCCCCAAATATTTCTCCATGGGTTTATGAATAAAATTTCACTTACACAGAGAAATGCGTGGGAATTTTGTGTTCACAAGGAATCCAAATAATTCCCATTGTCAGCACTGCTAAAGCTTAAGGTTGTCAATAAACGATACATGTTTTTTCTTACAAACAGAACTGCAAACTAATTTCTTTGCATAAAAATCCCAGATGAATTTTCCTTTCCAATTACAACAATAATTGCTTTCTGATTGCAAGTTGTCTAAAAGAGAAATCCAGTAGACAAGTAAAAGCATCTAAAGAGTAAGTATTGGCAAGAATAGACTAAACTTTTATAATAAGTAATTACTCAAATGAGTGAAAAGTCCCATAAAGGTAATACCTCCTGTATTTAGACAGTGATCATGAAAGGGACTGAAAAAAAATAAAATCCAGATGAACTGCAGTGATTAGAAAGAGAAAAAAAAAAATTTTTAAACTTTTCTCTATAGCATGAAGACTAAAAGCCAATGTAAAGACCAGTGTTTTTTATTCCATGCAATATCCTTCACACTGCTTCCCCTGCAATTAAAATTAAAAAATTAATAGAAGATTGAATACTGTGTTTTAATTTTAATTCTCAGACAAACAGTTCAAAGCATACCACTGCTATTTACTGATTTACTAACCATGTTCCTATATATACTTTTCCTTATAGCATAGGTGTATTATGCAAACCAGCTCAGGAAGAATAATTTCAACTTTTTTAATATTTGCTTAATTTCAAAAACTTCTCCTATACATTGTAAAGTGCAATATGTTTACATGCAAACAATTGGCAAACTCTCCAGTGTTATAAATAAATAACTGGATTTTGAGACACACAAAACTTCAATCTCTTGGGGTATAAATAGAATAGTCATAAGCTTCTGTGAAATAAGATAGTCATTCCAACACAGTAAGTGCCTCAGAACTCACTTGAGGGCTGCAAGTTTCTTAAATTAAGATTTAAATTTCAGAAGAATGCCCATGTACACCTATGCCTTCAGGCTTAACAGATGCACATCGTGGTGTTTTTTTCAGTTTCTTAGTTTTGAAGGCCTGGTAAACAACATGAGACAAAAACCTAGAAATCTTGACAACAGTATACACATGTGCTAAATATCTAAGTATATGGAATACAGACTGATAGTGCTGTATGTACATAGTAGAAAAAGCAGTGTAGGCAATGTTGAGGTTAACAGGCTGCTGTAATATACTTCTGCCACATTACTGATATTGTTCCTTTCCCTTCAGCCCTTGTTTTTTGATTTCTTCCAATTCTGCCACACTAAAACTCTGTCAAACTGATTTTTTTTTTTTAAAAAAAATTCACTTAAGATGATGCAGCTGCACAGAATGAGCCAGATATATGCAGTAGAACGTTCTGTGCTTTAGAAACTTGAATTCTGACAGTAAATCTTTTACAGCGACATGCATTTTACCATATCCACGGCAATCCAGATCTGACAACGGCATGAGCCTTGGGAAAGAAACCTCAGTAAGTAAAAACTCAAAGCTTGAGCTTAACACCTCTTACATGCACCAAGATTCTTCACTGAAAATTTTTTCATCCTTCACAGCTTCTAATACCATCAAAACTGTGCACATGTGATTTGCACAGAGTGGATAAATACAGTTTTGGGCAGTTAGTGTGTGCTACACATGGTTGGGAAAAAAGCTAAGAGTATAAAAGGAGAGTTAAAACTTTCTAAGAAAATCATAGGGAAATTCAATAAAAGAGTGGGTCTGACAAAACCTGGAACTAGTGCCAGGTGTCAGCAGGGAAGTGGAGGCAATGCTGGGTTGAGAAGAGGAAATCACAAGTACAGGAAACA
Source organism: Corythornis vintsioides (assembly GCA_025447755.1). Taxonomy (NCBI): domain Eukaryota; kingdom Metazoa; phylum Chordata; class Aves; order Coraciiformes; family Alcedinidae; genus Corythornis; species Corythornis vintsioides. The sequence goes on along the minus strand of JAOEGS010003111.1, from coordinate 7,965 downwards.
GACCAAAGAATAAGTATTTATTAGAACAAACTTCCTGTGGTGGAAAACTTTCCAATACCCTGTGTGCTGTCATGTCTTGCATATGTGTCCTGGTTTGGGTGAGAACCAAACAAATTCTGTTCAGTGATTTTACTTTTTCAGATGAGGTTTTCTGGCTGGCTGCGCTTTCTGGAGCTAGCAGCATGTTTTGCAGACAGTGTCTGCTTCTAGCAGTGATAACACCTCATCTTTACAGTTACTACCAGGGATGGAATGCAAACCAAGGCCATTACTAGAATTTGTGTATTACACTGAGGGGTGAAGAAAAGTGAAAGACTGCACCTGCAGGGAGGAACAGACAGGACAGGTGACCCCAAACTGACCAACGAGGTATTCCAGCCCATAGAAGTCATATCCTGTATAGAAAGCTCGGGGGGGCTGGAGGTTCATCCTTTTTTTTGCTTCCGGTCTCTCTCTCTCTTGTTTTTGGCTCTCTTGCTTGGTTTTTTTTTTTCCGCTCCCAAGACCCGGTGCCAGAGTCCAGCTCCTCCACAGCATCAGTGACGGTGACTTATTACCATCAGGGAGGCTGGGTTCAGTACTGGCTTTGTACATATTTGTATATATTTCATTTTCATTTTTCATTAAATTTTTCTAGTTTCCTTTTCAAATCACTAACTCTCCCTTATTCCTTTTCTCTCCCCCTTTGGGGAGGGAGGGGGGTTAAAAGAGAGCATCTGTTATGGGACTGGGGGTTGCCCTGACCCTAAACCGTGACAGTATGCATTGCAGTTCTGCTCTTCCCCTATTTAAAAAAAATAAACAAAAAAACCCAAAAAACAAAACCCAACCCAAAAACAAAAGACAAACAGCTCCATGGTATGTTTGACTTTATAAACCCTAGAAATGTTGGGTGGGGGTTTTGGTTTTATAGTATGTGTTTGTATATAAGAACAATAACTGTAGAAATGTTAAGCATTGTCTAGAAATACTGTACATTCATGTGCAAATACTATTAACAAAGTGAACTAGACTTCATTATTAATAAAAGTGACATCTGCCTTGGAAATTCCAATAATTCCAACAAAATATATTCCCCAAACTAGAGCATTTCACCATCCAAAAAAAGCCCAAAAAACACAACAACAACAAAAAAAACCAACACCAAAACAAGCCTCAACCAAAAAAAAAAGAAAAAAGAAAAAAAAAATCAGTAATGTTTTCTCTGAACAGAAATTTCATATGTTTAAGAACCACTTACCCAGATGACATACAGAATCAGACACAAAGAACAGCTACAGTGAGTTAGACCAGAACAACCAAATCGTCCAACTGGCTCTGTATCTTGTCTCCAAGAAGAGCCATAAATAGATACCTAGAGATGCAAGATACTCTGCCTGCCTCCAGCTATTTTCTATTCAGGAATTTCCAGAGCCAGATGTAGGGCCTGTGCGTTTTGTATATCCCCATGTATATCTTCCACATGAACATATCTAGCCTCACATTGAACTACTGAATATAAATTGCAGTTCTGAAGAAGGAATTTTTCCCCACTTCTGATCTAGTCTCAACAAATCACAAAACAAAATTATAGTAGTCACACATGGAAAAAAATACATGTTTTGAGGTTTCTAGTGCTTATTTCGGTCTACAAAGCTGGTCTAATAAGTCTGTCCTATCGGTGAAGCCATACAAAAAAGTTTCAGTAAAGGTTTTAAAACATTTTAAAACTTTCAGTCTTCAACTGTATGCAGCAAATACACAGAATTCTTGACAGTTCTGTGGTTTCAGATGACCCATATAACTTATTTGTGACATTGTTACTGCAGAGTAATGGAGATTCATAAACTTGAGCTAATAAAACTTTGATGGTGCAGCATATAAGCATGTAATATTTCTCAGTATAATATTTCTCAGTATAATGATAAATACATCTAGTTCAACACTGTACACTCAAGCTCAGAACTGACCTAGAATTGAGAATGCCTTGACAAAAGCTTCCTTCATTTTAAGACATATTCCTTCCAGATCCAACTGAAATTGCCACTTTATCAGCTATAGGAGAGATTAATTCTCCAGTGTATTCGGTTACAAATAATGCATAATTAACAAAATGTGATGCAGTGACATTACAAAAACTTAGGAGGTTAATTCTATGCCACTGAAGTAATTGACAGTCTTGAAAATCAGTGAACCATAAAGATACAGGAGTGGGAGATTTTAGCAGTGTTTCAGAGAGCATAATTGACATACATTTATGAAAGTTTTCCTCACATTTCCCAGTAGAATCTGTCAATTTGGATAAAACACTAAAATATTAACCTTTAAAATCTGTGTATAATTTGAAGAGCTCTGCCCCAAATTTTGTGATTTCCTCAGGATCTGACATAGCATTTCAACAGTAATATTTTAAGGATGTTAGAATACTTACCTGCATTTAAAGAAGGCAAGTTGTCTTTACCACCTATGCCTTCAGTGGCTGTACATTCACGAACCAATGCACACTGAAAGACAAATGCAACCACAAATGTAATGCATTCAGGTGTTGAGAGGAAAGTCACAGCACTTTATAAATGGCAGTCCAAAAAAAACCATATCTGATAATATAAAACTTTCCAACCCTTAATTATAATCTGCATTTTCCTCTTTATATTTCTGTACCAATATACTGTAACATAATCTGAATTATAGTGGAGGAAGTGGAAAAAATATTATCAGCTCTTCCATAATAATACAAAAAGGCTTCCTAGCAATAGTTAAAGTTAGTCTAACTTTAAAATAGTTAAAGGCAGAAGTTAAAATAGTTGTTGAGAAGTCCTTTGCTTTCAGAGAGGTCTGGCAAGCCAGTTTTCACATGTCTGGTGTCAGAAAGCACTCGAATTTTTAAACAAAGGAAAAGTAGGAACCACAAAAAGTATTTAACATGTGCAGCTGGTTTGTGATTGAAGTAATCTGTTATACAAATAATTCGGAAGATCTATTGAATACAATTAATGCATAAAAGCACAAAAACAATATAGAAAAATGAACCAGTGTAACCCTATGTTAAATGTACTAGGAAGTATATTCTTAATGCTCCTCCTTCTCACAAACCCCAGCCTCTAAAGGTGATAGGGTGTTCTGTTCCCAGGCTTCTTCAGCTTCTGGATGCTTGCTGCAGAGCTTGAAGCAGAGCAAGACATGATGTACTCACTACCAGTTGGTATCTCAGATTGAATTTAACAATCACCTTACTCTTCCATGAGGAATTCCCCCTGCACTGAGTTTATCTAATGAGTTAGCAAACCTTACTCAAAACTTATTTTTTTTTATATATAATTCAATAATTCTACAGTCTCACAATTGCATCCTCGCTAGGAAGACAAACCAAGATTTCATTATGCAACTATTTCACAAAAAATAATGACTTCTTTTAAGACCACAGAAAATAAAGCTGTCAAAAGGCTAGTCTTTCTTGAGAAGTACTGTATCACCCAAGAAAGATGCTGTTAAAGCCTCCTGGCACCCCCAAGCTAGACACAGCTTATTAATTACACCTCAGATAATTGTGAGAAGTGTCACTCCACATTTTGAAATGAAAGAAAAGCAAAATGAAAGAGAAGACTGAAAAAAACACACTTCATGTTGCATATATCTTGTGGTACAAAACTAGAAAGATTTCACAGCATTGGTTAGGTTCTTTAGAACTGGTCCCACTGGTAGCTCATTTTAAAAGGTCACTGTGAGTCTTTTGAGAAGAATGGTGAATAATAAAATGTATAATCTATCCCCAGTGTCTGGCCCAAAAGCAGATTGTTTCGGCTGAGCAGAACAGATACACAGAATAATGCCCATTTCCCCCAAAATACATGATTATATCTTACAAACAAGCAAACAACAAAAAAAGAAATTCAGTCTTTAATTTTATATTCCCTGTGACATTTTCCAAAATTATTTATATTCATGAAGAACAGAATACACCCTAGCAGTATATCTAGCAGTACACCATACCATTAGGGCTGTAAAAATTCTGTCAGTGAGAATGGGGCTGCAGAGGCAGAGATATGAGGAGGAAGCAACTGTAACAGGTATGTCAGTTGCCATCAGTCAGGGACACAGTTAAAGAGGACTTTTTATAAGTTGCAAATTGTTCAAACCTTCATTTTCTTGTTCTGAGCACTAATTTCTGAATCTCTCCCAAGCCCAAACCTCTTGTCATTATAGAGACAGCCTGGATGTTCCACTCTTTCTCCTTTGGTTCTCCATTCCTCTCAAATCCACAGCCCACATACTCTGTCCAGCTCCAGTCACCACTGCTTTTGTCTGTGACAACCTGTTTAACTAAGAGCACTTTTTCTGAGCCCTTCTGCCCTTCCTCTTGTCCCACACCACAAGCACCCCAACTCAGAATCCCTTCATAGACTCCCTGGTTAACACTGCCCTGTGCTGGCACTCTGCAGCACCATTGCTGCACCATTACTCCTACTGATTTTTCTCCATCACTGTATGCTCCCACAAAATGCAGCTGAATCTGTCCCTTGGCAAAGGGATCCACCCCTTCTTTGGCTTGCCTATCTGCCATTCTTTTCCAGGGTTTCAGTATTGTGGGCACAGGTTGCACAAAAATCCACATGAACAGGACTTCAAGGGTAGAAAACAGAGGAACTAGCCAAGGATAAAAGGTCAAATTTATGGTGTTGCTATGGACAGTTTTGTGTTCAGAATTGATTAAATATGGTCAGCTGAGGTCCAAGTCAGTTTGGTTTTTTCCTGAAAACTGAAGGGACTAGGAAACTGAGAACAGGGTATTACTCTGTATATTTTCATTAAAAACTTCTTTGAGTTTAGGAGAGATTCAGTACATATAGTACTTTATTCCAGAAATGTTTTGGTTAAGTCCTTAACTCAATTTCATATTAGGAATTTAGGTATTTGGTACAGCTGATCATTCTAAGTAACTGTGCAATGAACTGAGTTTCTACCTTTTGATCCTGGGTGTCCATTGTGATGTGGTCCGTTTCCCCATCCTCTAGCTCTCCCATCTTCACAAGATTGACTTCAATAGTACCAACTGTCTTTCCACCATCAGAAGTCCTGGAAAAAAAAAGATCCCATGCCATTGGGTCATCTGCAGAATTGTATTCCTTCAGTATAAATATTGCCAGTAAACATGCAGTCCTCTCTCCATTCTCTATAGCTGCAGTTACTCATTATTTATAATAAGTTAACAATAAGGCATATTGTATTTTCTCCAAATACTTTATAGCAATAGAAATTTTCATCACAAAACTGAGGATGAGCAAGTACTAGACATGGTGGAAGAATCCAGGAACAGTGCCAAGTTTTCATTCTAGGCCTTATTCTGTCGTCCCTGGACTGTCAGAGAAAGGGTTGTAACATCGCACCAATACCCCGCTTACGACCTGCAACCTCACTGCACAGTAAACTGCTTTGTTTCCTAACACGATCTGCAAAGAAAGGACATGCTCAGTGTACCAATAAAACTCCTGCTACACCAAAATAATGAAACTCATCTGAATATCACTTCTCTGTTTGTAGTCCCTCTGCAAAAGGAGTAGTATGAGTACTCAAAAGGAGTCCCATTTCTTTAACAATACAGGAAAAGATAATACAGTTCCAGGTGAATTCCTTTATTATCATCTCTGCAAACAGTTTACTTCCAATTAGGCAAAAAATAAATAGCAATTCAGATTTTACATCTACAAACAGAGTGCTGCTCACTACCTTTTGAAAGAAAAAAGGTTTTAAACTCCAAAAAGATACTTTTTCAGCTTTCACTGTTAGCAAAACACCAAGGTCAATGGCACAGTCTATCTCCTCTGGCTTATTCTGAACAGCTGGCTTTTTTTGAAAGGAAGGAAAGAATGGTAACAGATCATTTAGTAATATTGAGGAAAATATAACAACAGCCACCAAACAAAAATCAGGCAAAGGAAATGACAGGAATAAGTTCAGCAGAACTGCAAAAGCACAAGAGAGGAAGAAAAATGAAAACAGATAGTTTTGGGGTTATACTGTGTGTAACATCAGAAATGAACATGAGAAGTGATGACGCAGAACAAAGGAATACATAGAAAAGGAACTAGATGACTGGCAATAAAAAAAATAAACAAATAAATATTCGGAAACAGTAATATTAGGGAAAAAAGTTGTTCTTATCAATCCCCACGACATTCCTAGGGCAATCCTCGCTGCAGGAAAACACCAAAACCCCCTTCAACACAGACACCCTTCCAGAACTTCCAAAAATAGTACTTATGTTATTGTAGTAAAGGAAGGAAAAATCCACCAAATACCCTTCCCCTCATTTCACCAACCAAAATGCCCAAAGTCTGAGCACTGGCCCACTGACGTGCGTGGTGAGATACCACATGGAGGTCTGTCGTGTAGATCTGTGGAGCAACTCCTGCTGCCTCTCAGGCACCAAGAGCCCCACCCAATGTTGACACATCCTCTCCCACTCTCCAGAAGGTCAGGCCCAGCTCAGCTGGGCTCAGCTCAGCTGGGCTGCTGTCTGCCATGTGCTGGCTTTCCCAGAGGGTTTGCCATGCCCCAGGCAGGAGGACCTTGCTCTGTGTTGAGCTCCCACAATTTTACATATTCTGTATTTCTGCATGCATCATAAGGCTTTAATTAAATCAGAGTATGCCAATTCCTTACACTGACTAAAAGTTAAGCACATACATTAGTCTATTCAGGCATGGATACTTATTCATCATGCTAAATCAAAACTTTCACTTTTTCACTCAAAATATAGCTACCCTCAAGCTTCAAAATTTAAATAATTATTTTGGTTGCAAACCATTTTACTTTAATATACAACTCAGTAGAATACACTTATCTTGCAACTTATGTTCTTGTATAAAACCTTGAAAAATACACATAATCCTTTGTATTTTACATGTGTCACTACTTCACTTGCTCTAAGCCAAATTCATTACTGAAAATAAAATAAAGGAACAATTAAAAATGAACCAATTCCAGATAGCCTTGCAACCAAAGAAGCCTATGTTAATTAACAAAGTACACAAAAGTAATGAGGAAGAAGAGTTCCATGTCCAAAGGGTGTTTATGAGCAAAAATGCAAAATAGTTTTGAAATGCATGAGAACAACCTAAGAGTCTTCCGAATGAATAACATCCCCAAGTTGCTAGAGCTTAGTGATTTGACTTTGTTTTCTCCTTCCTCTGCCAAACTAGCATGCAAACTAGGCTACCTCACCAAAATGGACATTTCTCCACAGAGAAAGGGAATACAATAGATGTTAGTAAATCACATACACCTTTAAAAATCAAAGTAAATGTATGGCTGTAAGAATGAAAATTTTTCAACAGCTTAACATCTCCTGCTCAAGTGTCATTACCAGGCTGACTTAATATGCAACAGCATTTTGCTGTTATCCTGGTCTGAAAGGAAAATGTTGCAACATTTTACTTTCCAAAAGTAAAATCCTACACATCAGGCTTTTTAGGGAACACATTTTTCTAAGACCAGAGAGACTTTCAAGTCTGAGACTGACCTACATAAACCACATCTAATTTAAAATTACATTAGGGTAAATTAAGAGTATGAACAAATATATACAAAATGGAGCTCAATTTGCAAATAAGCTGATACAAGCCAACGAGGCATGTTGCTTGAGTAAAACAAAATAAAAATGTAAATGCCAGTTATATTTCCCCAGTCCTCATCTCCTTTGCTCCTCATTGCTGTTATTAGAGGATTGGCTTCAGTACAGCTGTGAGCATTACATTGCTTGACTGCACAAGCAGCAATATATGTATTTGGAAGCCTTATCCATACACATTTCAAACTATGATTGATCTATTATATATAATGGTTTTTTTTCAATTATTTTCTTCTTTTTTTTTTTTTTTTTCATTCCTGTTCTGGTCTAATACATATTATCAAAGAATCACAGAATCATTATGGTTGGAAAGGACCTCCAGGGTCATCAAGTCCAACCTTTGTCCTAGCATTTCTCTA